>APFE031314355.1:0-13480 GCA_000404065.3 Pinus taeda
AATGGAGTTTACACATGAATGTTTAGTACCAAGAGGCACAAGAATGGTGCTACAAGAAGAACAAAATAACACTAACATACGTATGAAAGGAAGGCCATGTCAACCCCTTATATTGCTATTTTTTAGAGTACTTCAACTTCAACAAAGGAGGAGTTCTCTCTATTGATCAATAGCGAATGGTGTTTGCTAAGTTCAATGACATAGTAGATTCTATTGTAAGAATACCACACAAAAGTGTTGTTGGAAGTCTCATATCCAATTGGCAACATAACAAGCAAGGGTTGAGGTTAATGGAAAAACACAAAGATCCATAAAAAAGGTCCTTGGAATAGGGTTGACCTTGCTAAAACAAATGTAATTATTTCCTATCAATAAATATGAGGAGTTTAGGAGTACCTTATAAACAAAATTCCTTGAAGAGAATGGCCCATAATTCGAACTTAATTGTTCCCTATGTATAAGGGACCATGTCAGGCAATGTAGATGTAGTTGGTCCATTCTAGGCACGATTGAGAGGGAAAAAATTGTTATGACTAGTGATAGAAGTTATTCAAGAGGGCTGTCAATTAGGTGGAAGCTAATACTCATTAGGGGTGAGGTTTTCCTTGTCAAAGGAATATATATACCATTATGATAATATATTGAAGATAGACAATAATTTCAAGCAAAGAAAGTCTAACATGTTTTTTATTCCCGAGAAAAAATTGCAATTTTTATTCATATAAAGAATGAAAATCATATTCTTTATGTGCATTTGGAATGATTAGAATTTTTTTTCCATAGGAATATCCCTCATGATAACCTAATGAGACATTTTCATAAAAATCATAACAGAATGTTGATTTAAATCCAACACTCTTTTTCTTTTCTTATTTTTTGTAAGTTAACGTTCATTTCATTATAGACAAAATGAGGCATACAAGTAGGATTTTGATTCTAACTTATGAAAGAATGAAACAAAATATAGATATAAACATAGATACAGAGATGCAACAAAAATAAACCTTCATTTTATTAGTATCAAAGAACTGAAAGATGCTTACATACATAAGCAAATAGACTAACTCGGGCGATGGTAGCTTATCTTTGAGAAGAGATGTGGCAGGCACATGCCTTTGAACTATGTTACAATGAGGATCGAAGGCCTATTTATTATTAAGAAATAATGGAAAACCCTAAATATCGAAAAACTAAACCCTAGGAGATGAAGCGCCTAAACTATAGGCCCCGTAGGGTAAATTGCTACATCAACTTCTTGGGGTCGTAACTTTGGCATACGATATTCGTTTGACACACACGATACCTCGTTAAAAAGATCTATCTAAGGACTAAAACTTTCAACTGCAAATGTTATTAGACATTTTCCTGTTTTCCAAAAAGACGTCGTTTAGGGCCTATTGTAGTGAAAACACAACACCCCCAATTTATTCTATCATAATATACATGGGGAGCATTTTGGCATTGCATGTAGACTTTGAGTGTGATTGCTTCATTTCAAGTCTAATTTGTTTTTTATTTACACTTGTTTTATTTTTATAGTTTGCCTAGGTTTGATTAAGTATGTTTGTTAATAAACTTTGTTAAAAAGATTTTTTTAAACATCTTAATTAATTAGATTAATGAATAAAATAACCCCCAAGACAAAGATGTGTGCATAGGCTTTAAGCCTTAATCATTAAACAATGTGGCATATTGATTAAATATATATCAAAGCTTTTGGGCATTGAGACTCTCATATCAAAATAATCCTTTTGGAAATCTTTGATACCCAAAGTTTAATCGATCATATTAATGTGGCTCTTTTCAATATTTGTATATTATAAAGTGGCTAGGCCATAAAACATATGATAATCAATTATTGGGGTAAAGGACCCATGGTCCACGTCATTGTCTCCACTCCCGCATATTAGAGGTAATGCATATCGGGGATTTCTTTTTTAGACACATTTAAAAAACTCCAATAACATCATTCACCGATATTCCAATATGTCGACACACCTTACCTCTCCGACTTCCGATAATCATATCCATCTGATCTCTGATATTCCGATGGTCATGATCATTGATATTAAAATATCCTCATATCTTCGATCTCTGATATTCCCAATCCTTCGACTCTCTGATAAACCCCTCCTATCCATATCGAAACTTCCATATTGGAACTTCCTATCGGTTGTCACTATTTTCAACCCTCGATATCAAATGTTTGATACAAGACCTCCGATATAATAGACCCAATAAAACTATTAAAGGGAGTTTAATGTGATATTGAATCCGCTCCATACCAGAGTCGCACAATATCGCAACTATTTTGTTTTGTCTCATTTTAAAAGTTTCGATGAGATTACCTCTGATACCACTTAGCTCTTGACACGTATAAGTAAAAGTTGCTTAATTAATTTAAAAAGGTCTCCTGACAGAAGTATAGTTTAACGCATTTTTATACTTTAATCTATGTTTTCGCTATTTTAATTAAAAATCTAACTATTTACCATTAATTTTGTTTTCTGTTTGACTTCAAATACAGGGCCGATTGCAAAAACATATCAATCACCAATGCAGTTCCTCCCGCTGGCAAAAATGATTTCTTAATTGGTAAAGAGGTTGTTGAATAAGTTGAATAGCGACTACATTCCCTGTGAATTATTCCTATCCATTAGAAACAAGCAGGATCATTCTTATCTACACAAACCAAATTGGGCAATTCGTTCTATTGTGTTCATTAAAGTCATATTTGTTGTAATTAACTCTGTTGTTGAGAGATTTGGGGAGATTGTCATTATTTCTAAATCATGTAGAAATACTCGTCAGGAGATCCATGGGTGGAGGTCGCGATCCACTTAAGGGGGATTCTCTGTGGTTGTTTGATTTATGCAATAACACTACTGTTATGTACAGAAAGGCTAGTTATAGAGAAAACAAAGGGTTTATGGCTATGTTCTCATTGCTTAGCATTATTGAAGGCAATGTGATTATGGGTTTGAGCTATTCCAGGACTGCATATTTTGTAATAAGCTTTGGCACTATTTACTAAATTTCCATTCTTGTGTACTATTACCGGAATGATGAATTTTCATATTTTTATCAAAGTATTATAATTGGTTTTGATCTACTTCCTAAGTAGTATGTTTCTTTGATCTCTAACACTATTGTTGAGTCAGATTGTGATATGCTACTGAAGTCTCGCAGGAGCTATCTCCATGAAGCAGAATGAGATCGAAATCATACTTAATTCATTGAATTATACTTGTGGTGAATGATAACTATTCATTATTTATTTACAAGTGTATTTTGCTTTTATGTTTATTAATTGAAATTAACTATTTCTTTTGACTAATACAAATTTTATATTGAATTATGTTTAATATGAATTCAGGCTTGTAGGTGGACTTACCTTAATAATTATTTATTAAAGTAGATTCATTTACGTAGTTGTTTTAACCTTTTATGAGTTTGCAAACTATTTTGGAATTCATAATTGAATATTAATTCTAGATTCATTCATAAACCGGACCTTCCCCCTGTTTTATTTAATTTGCTCTTGGATTGGGAGAGGGTTATCCCATTCTAGTTTGAGATACATTTTTCATGTTTTAGACTAGTTCTGAGTTTACATTTTAGTTTCCATAGAGTCCTTTCTTAAAGAGGTAAATAAATCATTTAATTGTGGTTTGATCAACCTTTTTAAATCGATCAAACTTTTGTGTCGATTTACTTGTTTAACCCACATCTTAAAAATCGATGCAAAGGAAATGTAACATGATGTAATATAGGCGAAATAGATCAATTATTAGTTTAGTTTATATTAGTTTTAGATTAGATTATATTTATGTTTAAGGGTAACTAGACCCTAACTAGTCGGAATCACTAGATTAAACAGATGAGCTACTTTAAGTTCCTGACCGGGTGGTCTCCCCTAATCTTGACAGAGGACAATTTTGTCGACCAACATTTTTGGCACTAGAAGGAGGGCCAATGATTCATTTTCTGATTGGAGATTTGTTCTAAAAAGCCTTTAACTAATCATGGATCCTCTATGCATTTTTATGTTGGGTCATGCTTTCAGCTCATGTAAACCTACTAGGGGCATGTCCAAGAAGCAAATTGAGTCCTTGTCTAATTTGAAGTATGATGGTGAGAGTAAAATTTCTGCCTTGGATCGTCTTTGTCATTTTGTAGATAAATGTGAGTCTTATAATATTATTAATGATAAGAGATCTGCAGGTTGTTTACCATGAATTTTCAAGGACGTATTCGCAAATGGTTCAAAGTACATCCAACAAGATCAATTCATTCATGGAATCATTTCATGAAGGTATATCTAATCACTAATCACAATTATAATTATGACAATTTGTGTTTTGAATTGGAAAATTTGTACATGTATGAATATGAATCTTCATTTGAATTTTATAATAGATTTTGAGCACTTTGTTATAGATTCCATCTCAGTGATTTACCTTCAAGTGAAGATTTGATTGACCATTTAACTTATCTTATTTCTTTTAATAATGAAGATACTCAATCTGGTAATGAAGCATAAGATACATCAAGTCATTAGGTAATCTTGAATCTACAACTCTTGAGCCTATAAATAAACATGAAAATACTTCACAATGTTTGTCGTCAGGAAACTATTTTGATTTCTTTCCAATGTTTGAAATCGATTATACAAGAAAATGTGAGGTCAAGTTCAAACAAATAATTAACATAAACATCAAGAAGGCCTAATCGAAATTAATCAAGAACAAGATCTAAATAATGAACATGTAAATCTATCTTCTCCCAAGGTAAATTTGAACTAGTTTATACATCCACAACTGAAAGGGATTCATTTAGCAAAGATTATAATGCTAATAATAATGTTGTGAATTACCAAGACGAATATTTCTTGCCATCATTATATTCTGACAATCATTATTTTCTATATCCAAATATATTTTCACATCAGATTACATTAAATAATGGCCTTCATAATCCTTCGGTTGAAACTAGATCCGTAACTAGTTCTGAACACCTCAAGATTGTCATTCAATCAAATGATAATTCTTTTTTTACTAACGTTGTTACTGAACTTTCCTCCCACATTTTTAATGTTGTTCTTAATTCAAATCAGTTGTATAATTCTCAGGAAAGGGAAGAAATATATGATGATTACCTAAATGTTCATGACGAGGATTCTTATCTTTTACAAAGTGAATCAATTTTAAAAATATATTTCAATGAAGAAGATTCAAACACTTTAATTTTGTCTCCTCTGGTTGAACATGAATGAGATTATGAACATTTTGATGAAACTAATTTATAGGTTTCCAACGTAATTCATTCTAATTCTTCTTTGGGAACTTGTTTTGATGAGAGTTTGTTAGAACACTCTTCTAGTGGCAAACCTATTTGGTTCTAGAGTTGCCCTTGTAATTATAATATAAATAGTGATTTGTTAGATTTGTCTTCTTCTTTTATTTTTCAACTATTTGATATTCTATGCTGGTATGTTAAACTGCTTGATATTGCACACGCACGAGATACATTAACAAAAAAGGATAAATTTGAAATTTAGAGTTTTATTTCTGAACATTAAGAGACATTACTCTTCCAATTTTGTATAATGTTCAACTCATATCAATTTTCTTCTCCTTCTCAAAGGCATTGCCAACAAAAAATTGTACTCGAGTGTGTACCTTTACAACATGACCGGCTAACACAATTGATGACCTTCCATCATATGTACATAACACTGACAAGTTGATGCAGGTCATTGCATTTAAAATAATATTTTCACAATACGACGTGTTATCCTCTTCTTCATATCACTTCCAATCTCTAACTAATATCCATCCATATTTTTATGATCCCATCCAGATTTGGTTGGAAGAAAATCTCCAAGAGAGGATGAATGTAAATAAGTTACTTCTTGTACATACATTAACAATAGTTGTACATCGTGTTTTCCGATTTATTTATGTTGGTTTAAGTAGAATTATATTTTTGCTACTAATGCTTAATGTATATATTCATGTAGAAAATAAGATGCTTGAATGGCTTCATTGGAAACACGATTTCACTTAGTCTTAGTCTATTTTTTAGATTAGGATTAAGATTAGTTTAGAAATTAGTTTAAATTGAATAAGAAGATGATTCTGAACTTTGACTAATACATAAGAGAAAATGAAGATTCATCCAGTAAAATTATAATCGAATTCTTCCAGGTACACATTTATATGTTCATCCTCATCTGGTTTGCGCTTTATTCAACATTTCTTTTCTCTTTTAATCATTATTTCTTTCTTATATTTTGTTGTTCTTTTTGGAGGTTCCCATGGATTTGATTTGTAGATTTAGCTTTGCTGGCAACTAACATTTCAGAAGAACAATCATCATATGACATTAGGGAGTTTTCTCTTTTCTAATTTTGCGTACATTTTGAAATCGATTGTCAGTCTTATTCTTAAAATTAAAGACTTCCAAACTATCTTTAAGCAAGATTTGCAAAAGTAAGAAAACCCCTGTCAAAGCATACAAAAATAACTCTAAATCAATAATTATTCTTTGAAAAAAAAGAGCTTTATTAATAAATCATCATACAAGATAAAATAAACACAATCTCATTTTTATGTTAATCCTCTATTTATATTGTAAGATATTTCTCAAGGTTCATTTTCTTGATTGCCTTCTTTTTAATTTGATAAGCATTTAGGCTTAGCTAGATTTTATTTTCACTTCACAATAAAATGGAGTAATGTTTTCTCTTTCAATTTAGCATAATCATTGGGCGGGTCATTTTTATGCTCTAATTTATATTAACGGAACCTAATCTCTAAGGATAACTTCAATGAAGATGATTTCGTTTATGTTTATTTTCAGTTTTCCTAACCAAGTAGAGTCCCTTGTTTTTTGTTCTTTGTTCTTCAAGTTGGCATTCAAATAAGTTTAAGATGGTCTTTTGCAACTATGCATTTATTCCTAATAGATGGGACAATCACATCTAAAAGGGTTAAAAGACATCCTTGTCAAAGCTATAGACGCCCGCTGGAAACATTGGCCACGCCTATTGATCTGTATTTGTATGATTAATTTTTTTGTGCTAATAACAATTACAAATTAATAAGCATGTGCTTGCTTCTTACTTTTTGAGTTGTGGTTTCCTTAGTTGTTGGTGCTTACAAACAGGTAAATTTCTTTAAGTTAAACAAGACATTCATGAGCAAAATAGCTTCAAAAATGAATAATGGATAACAACACATCAAAGAGACACATTAACACCGTGTTTTGATGAAGGATTTCACCCCTCTTGGGCTACATCTCCTTGGTCCAGCTTCCATGACTTGGGCCTCTGTATTAGCTCAATGTGGCAAAAATGTTGTTTACAAAGCTCTATGGCTCTTGATACCTGCACCAATGTGTTCATAAAGTGCAAGTTAGCTAAAAACGCTTCTTTATGATCTCAATTTGGTTGAAAATTGAGTAAGTTATGCCTCATTCAATTTTTCCTAAGAAACTTCCGCTAAATCTGGGGAGACTCCAGTTAAGTCCACCAAGTTTGGTGGTGGTCCCAGATTTGGTAGCTCCACCATAAATTCCGCTAGCTTATTCAATAGGTTAATTAAGGCTTAAACGTGAATTAATGGTGCACTAATCGTGCTTCCATTGGCCCTTGGATGTATGGCTGAGGTCATATGGGGTGGGGTGGACATAAAGCAATGGCATAACAAAATGTGCGCTTGCCTTTCTTTCAATGTATTGACCTACGGTGCATTGGCAAGGCTTTAGAGTGTGTCGAGGGAGGTTGTGTGTTCCATTTCCCCTCCCCACAGTCCTCATTTAATTTTGCCAATTAAAACATTAAATGCGATATTTGAAATATTTCGATGCCGTTGAATTAGTTTGGAGTATATGTAATTTATATAGATGTGGATTTTTTATAGCAGTAGTCTATAACGCGACTTTTTGAAAGTTTTTCCGGCGAATTTTTCAGATCAAAATCCGGCAGCAATTTATTGGAATCCCAAGTTTGATAGCTAGTTTTTGCACAATCAATGGCTCCCAGGGGTTTTCCAAGGCGCTGAATCCAAATATGCAGTTAAAAAACCATTTTAACTGCTAAAAATCAAGATTTAACCTCATTCTTCCGCCGGATTCCGTACCGGATCTCAAATCGCTTATAGACACTCTTTTTTATAATTTGGTTATTAATATATAAGTTGTTTTAAAATATCTTATATTTTTATTATATTTTATATATTATATATATATATTATATTATATATATGTGAGTGATAACCAAACATAATTTCCACTTTAGAGGTTAAGTAGGAAATTTCCTTTTTACACAATTACACTCGCGAATCTCGAGGTGGCACTTGTCATAACTCCATTGGGAAAAAACTAAAAAAGTTTCCCCTTGCTGACTGGATTGTCATGTCATCATTCTGTAATTTTTTTTCGCTGTTTAGGAAAACGAAAAATAGGCTTTTTCTCTTCATCCGGACTCTGTTTTTGACGAAACAAATTGTGTTACGATTGTCTTGATGAGATAGACGCAACCATATAATTTTTGAGCCAATCTGAGAACTTTGAATTTTGAGCTAAATACTGAGCACTTGATCATTCCTCCCCACTAGAAGCCTTTTGGACCCCAAAAGATAATATTATCTGACAAGTAGATGAGGGTACAACCCCCTCACCTTTACAAGCTTGATCCAATTGACTTTTGACGAATTTGTTTCCTAGAGCTCCTCTCTAAGGAAATCAACATTCCCTTGCCTTGAGGACCCCGTTCTTCTTTTACGAATGACGTCTTGTTGAAACTGATTCAGAAATTATGTGGGAATGCATTCAGAATATGAAATTTGAATATTCTCTCATTGTTCAACAACTTGAAGCCTCTTTTTGCAAAACTGACACCATCTTGCATCATCGACTTGAAATCTGTGATTGAAATAATACATGTACTTGTCTTTGCCCTTTTCAAGTTGATCTTGCACTGTTTGTTACACCATTTTTAGTCGTTCATAGAAACTCATGGTTTTGTCCATGTCACCATCACAAGCAACATCCTTCGTACCAAGATGACATAACAAAATGTAATGCAAATGGATGAAAAATTTCACTACTTGGTTTACATGACTTAAGCTCAATTGTATATCTTGAAGGTATGAAATTTTCTGAACATAACTTTCATGTAAAACATAATGACACTTGAATACAACAGTTACATAACTAATAGGCCTAAAAGGCATAATAATGAACTTGCTGCTTATACCTCTTTTGTACCTTCGAACCAAGCGAAATTTTTGACAAGTATCCATCCAATGATAGTACATGGATCGTTACAACTTAATCTTTACACTGTGGAAATCTTCTGAATAAAATAAGATGGTGAAGTTGCTTGCATAAACCTGAAACTCAAATGAGCCTTTCAAGTTTGAAAGAGCATAAAAAAGAATTGAACTGATCTTTTGGTTTGAAGCAACACATGCCTCTTACTATTTGCCTCCCCACTGGAAGACTTTGCACACACATGACAATGCATGCCAAGGAGCTTTGAAAGAAGACATGTTAACAACAACTCTCCTCCAACATTGGGTTGCTCCCAATAAACCTCTTATCAAAATGATGATCTTGGGCATTGACCAATCAACAATGGCATCTAACTTGGAGAGGCTTGCCTTCAACTTATCTCCTCCAATATCATGGCCCAAATGCATCAAAGAAGTGAAACCCAAATTGTACTTTGATATCTTCAAAACATCAAACAATTTTCCTTCATAGATGAAATGTGCATAAGGAAACTTTCTCAACATGTTTATGTCACCCAAGTGGACAATTTCTTCAAGAAATGACTCTTTTTTGCCATAATTCAAATACATGTATGTAGTGGAAGTGCTACAAAGAAAATACAACATTAAAATCCATACAAACCATTCTTGTTTGGTGGTATGTATATTCTTGCACTGACCTCTTTTTACAACTTTGCTTTGGCTAAAACTACCCCTTTTGTCCTCTTTCTTGAAATACTTACCATTCCTTTTTGGCACCATAACCATCGGTGCAATACATGGCGTAAGGGATGGTTGAATGAGCCCATTGTTCAACAAACTTTTGCATTTCATTGGTGTCTCTACGCTTTGCAATTTTGTCAACTCTTGCATGCTAACATCACAAAGAGAAATCTCTTGCTGCAAAGATATTTCATGTGAAGTTTCTTTCTCCTTGAAGGACTATTCTTTCACAACCTGAAATACCTCATCACTCTGATGAACTGAACCAACCAAATCAGAATTGAAACTTGCATTACATGCAACAACATTTTCATAAACAATATCATCATTTGGCTTGAACATGAGAAGTACTAAACTTTTACTTGAATTCACTAGTCTTTTTGTCTCCCCTGCATTAACCAAAGAAATGTTCAGCGTTTTGCGATGGGCTCTCACTATGTACTCCACACCATCCTTGAACAAGTGATACTTGTTTTCATGGTGGTAAAAGACTACTTTACGGTCATACAAATATGGACTACACAACACCAAACCTGAAATATCAAGCGGTACCACATCTAACTCTACTTCGTCAACAAAATTTGCAGTGATTGCAAACTTAAACAAACATTTTCTTGTAACTTGTAAACTTGTGTCTCTTGTTATCCATCCAAAAGGGTATGGTTTATGGTGACGTACAGTTTCAAGATTCAATTTGTTGACTAAGTCTTCGGAGATTAGATTCGCTTGTGACCCACTATTGAAGGGTGTGTCAAGCTTGGTGTGTTTAGAGATGACCCTAACATGAAATAACTCAATTCATCTCTTTTCATCTGGAGTAGTAGTAGTGTTACATTTTTGCGAACTAGTGCTTTCAACATCTTGTTTTCCTTTGATTCCCATGACAATGATTTTATTTTCATCACGTGATTTAGAACCTAAATCTTCTTAAGTGATAGTAATGGTTTTATGTTTCCCTTTGTTGTTGAATTTATTTGGTCTCATTTCTAGATGCAATTTCCAACAGTTATCCTCATTATGTCACTCTTTTGAACAGTGTTTACAGATAACTTTTTCCCCTTCTTTCTTCACACTTGCATTCTTCTTTCCCTTCCATTTTCCTCCTTTCTCTTTCTCCTTACCCTTAGGTGGTTTTTTATTACTATCCTCTTCATAAGTGTTCTTTCCTCTTGATTCAAGATGCGTGGCTTGCACACATACTTCATCCAAATTAGTTGGATTGAACATAAGAATAGTATGTTTCAGATAGGAATGTAAACCCCCAATATATTTCAGCAGTGTATCTTCAGAATTCAAATTCACTCCTAGTAACAAATCCCTTTTCCTAAACTCCTATGTATAATCTTGGACTGCTTGGCCTTTAAGCTACCTAAAATTTTTCCAACTCATAATGGCTTTTTGCATATAGACTAAAGGATAAAATTGTCTTTTAATTGCATAACAAATTCAACCCGAGAAATGGATATCTTACCACAGATTCTCATTTCCTCTTGAGTCTTTGCTTCCCACCAAACTAGTGTAGCTCCTTCTAGCCTTAATGAAGCCAACTAGATCTTTATGTCGTCTTCTTGAAGGTTCTGAATTCTGCAATATACCTCCAACTGTTGAATCCAATTGTCCAACTTTTCTGCATTCACCTCTCCATTGTACATGGGAAGTTCAAATTTTATGTCCAATTTCAGTAATGGAGTTTTTCCTTTTGGGGTGTTGGAATGAGTATGGGCAGTTGCAATGGTGGTAGTGGAAGATGATGTTGTGTGGGATGGTGAATATGATGAGGAAGATGATGAGGATGGTGGAGATGGAGGTGGATTTCCACCATTCCATTTGGAATCCTTCTTCTCATCTTTTTTGTCCTCTGAGCTTCCTTCTGCATGTGGAGGTTTAGAACTCTCTCCAACCATTTTGGTGTTCCTCTTTTCATAGAGGACATTAACCATCTCAATAAAAGTGTAGAAAGATTTCTTGAATTCTTCCTCTTTTGAAGAGGGACCTTCGAGCTCTCTTTCTCCAGACATAATGGCTATGGATTCAGGCTCAGAAATTTGTACTGATTGTACCTCTTCAATTTCAATTGAAGACAAAACTTGAGGAGTTTCAAGTGCAACTGGAATTGTAACTTTGGGTGTTGGAGATTGTAGCCTTGTGGCTCTCCTTCTTCTGGGCATTACCTCATGAGTTGTAACCAATAGCTTCCCTATTCCTTTCTGCAACTTTAACCTTGTAAGCATCACAATTTTGCAACCATTAAAGTCCTAATTGCACAAACTCAAGCAAGCAAGCAATTCAACCTTTTGCTCTGATACCAACTTGATCTGTATTTATATGATCAATTTTGCTCTGATACCAACTTGATCTGTATTTATATGATCAGTTTTTCTCTGTTAATAACAATTACATATTAATAAACATGTGCTTGCTTCTTGTTTTTTGAGCTAAGGTTTCCTTAGTTGTTGGTGCTTACAAACATGTAAATTTCCTTAAGTTAAACAATACATTCATGAGCAAAATAGCTTCAAAAATGAATAATGAACAACAAACATCTACAGTACAACAAACCACCAAAGAGACACATTAACACAGTGCTTTGATGAAGGATTTCACCCCTCCTGGGCTACATCTCCTTGGTCTAGCTTCCACGTCTTGGGCCTCTGTATTAGCTCAATGTGGCAAAAATGTTGTTTACAAAGATCTATGTCTCTTAATACCTGGACCAATGTGTTCAGAAGTCCAAATTAGCTAAGAACACTTCTTTCTGATCTCAATTTGGTCAAAAATTGAGTAAGTTATGCTTCATTCAATTTTTCTTAGGAAACCTTCGCTAATTCTAGAGAGACTCCAGTTAAGTCCGCGAAGTTTGGTGGCGGTTCTGGATTTGGTGGCTCTGCTTTAAATTCCGCTAACTTAATTAATGGGTTAATTGAGGCTTAAACGTGGATTAATGGCTCACTAATCACGCTTTCGTTGGCCCTTGGACGTATGGTTGAGGTCATATGGGATGGGGGTTGGCCGGCAGAGTTGGCTCCCACCACCCCGTTGTCGGCATAAAGCAATGGCTTAAAACAATGTGTGTGCCCTCCTTTCAATGTATTGTCCTATGGTGAATTGACAAGGCTTTGGAGTGGAGCGGGGGAGGTTGTTGGTTCCATTCCCCCTCCCTTTGCTCCTCATATAATTTTGCCAATTAAAACATTAAATGGACCATTTGAAATATTTCGATGTCCTTGAATTAGTTGGAGTTTATTATATATATATTATATTTATTATATATATATTATATATATATTTATTATTTATATATAATATATTATATTTATTATATACAGGGTTGGAATTTGACGGGCAAAATGCCCGTCACAAGGCATTTTGACCGTATTTCACGTTTAAAAAATTTAAAAAGCCGTTTTTTGTGATGGGCTTTCAAAGTTCTAAAACGTATTTTTTACTGTTCACTTTTTTGCAAAAACATCATTACTACC
>APFE031314355.1:14426-38900 GCA_000404065.3 Pinus taeda
ATAGATATAGATATATATACACACACACACACACATCAAAACATAATTTCCACCTTGGAGGTCAAGTAGGCAATTTCCCTTTCACACAACTACACTGGCGAATCTGGAGGTGACACTTGTCATAGCCTCATTGGGAAAAAACTGAAGAAGATTCCCCTTGTTGATTGGACTGCCATGTCATCATTTTGTCCCATTCTGCAATTCTTTTAGTTGTTTAAGAAAACAAACAACGGGCCTTTTCTCCTTCATCCAGACTCCGTTTTATACAAAACAAATTGCATTGCGATCGTCTTGACGAGACAAACACAACCATACATTTTTCGAGCCAACTTGAGAACTATGAATTTTGAGCTAAATACTGAGCACCTGATCACTTATGGTATGGAGGTTAAATTAATACTATGTTTTCTTGACTAGCTTGTTTACTCAAAAATTGATGCCCAACTATGCTGAATGTTGTACATATAAATTTATTGAAACATTGCATTCATGGGGCAATTTTTTACAAATTCATGAACGATAATAGTTTATCTATTTATTTGACAGCATATAATAGGGACAAAATGGTTAGGATATCTAAATTTGAGCATTTCAAATTGGCTAATTATAATTCCTTCATTTTTAAACTAGGTTTTGTATCTTTACGATAGAGATAACTGCTTCTCCCCAGTGTGTCGCCATTGTTGTAGTGAAAACACAACACCCCCATTTTATTCTATCATAATATACATGGGGACCCTTTAGACTTGCATGTAGACTTTGAGTGTGATTTCTTCATTTCAAGTCTAATTTGTTTTTTATTTACACTTGTTTTATTTTTATAGTTTGCCTAAGTTTGATTAAGTTTGTTTGTTAATAAACTTTGTAAGTAAGTTTTGTTTTAAACATCTTAATTAATTATATTAATGAATAAAATAGCTCCTGAGTCAGGTCGAGTTAAGCCCCAAGGGTTAGCTCAACTGGTCAAATAAGTGTCTCGCTGTTCGGGAGGTCACAGGGTCAACTCTCCCCAAAGCCCTTGGGGTTAGGCCTAGCTATTGGGGCTTGCCATCCAGTGACTGCGGGTATCCGTGAACCAATCGGGAAAAAAAGAAGAAAAAAAGAGAGTTCCCGAGACCAAGATGTGTGCATAGGCTTAAAGCCTTAATCATTATACAATGTGGCATATTGATTAAATATATATGAGAGCTTTTGAGCATTGAGACTTTGATATCAGAAGAATCCTTTTAGAAATATCTGATACCCAAAGTCCTATCCATCATATTAATGTGGTTATTTTCAATAAATGTATATTATAAAGTGGCTAGGCCATAAAACATATGATAATCAATTGTCAGAGTAAATGACCCAGATTCCATGTCATTGTCTTCGCTCCTGCATATTAGAGGTAATGCGTTTTGGTGATTTCCTTTTGAGACACATTTAAAAAACTCTGATAACATTATTCGTTGATACTCCAATATGGTTCCTCGTCGATATTTCGATATGCCAATCTGTCGATCTGGCGATACACCTTGCCTCTCCGACTTCTGATAATCATATCCCTTCAATATCCGGTATTTCGATGGTCATGTTCGTGGATACTCCGATTTCCTCATATCTTCGTTCTCCAATATTCCCAATCCTCCGACTCTTTGATAAACCCCCCTATCCATATCAGAACTTCCATATCGAAACTTCCTATCGGTTGTCACTCTTTTCGACCCGATATATCAAATCTCTGATACAAGACCTCTGATATAATGGACCCGATAAAACTATTAAAGGGATTTGAATGTGATATCAGATCCGCCCAATATCACAACTATTTTGTTGTCTCATTTTAAAAGTTTCAATGAGCTTACCTCTAATACCACTCAACTCTTGCCACCTATAAGTAAAAGCCACTTTATTAATTTAAAAAGGTCTCTCGGCATAAGTATAGTTTAACACATTTTTATACTTCAATCTATGTTTTTGTTATTTTAATTAAAAAATCCAAGTATTTACCATTACTTCTATTTTCTTTTTGACTTCAGATACAAGGCCGATTCCAAAAACATATCAATCACCAATGCAATTCCTCCCGGTGGCAAAAAGGATTTCTTAATTGGTAAAGAGATTGTTGAATCAATTGAATAGCGACTACATTACCCACAAATTCTTCCTATCCATTCAAAACAAGAGGGATCATTCTTATCTACGCAAAGCAAATTGGGCAAATTGTTCTAATGTGTTCATCTACGTTTGGCCAGAGTTCCAATTAAAGTCATCTTTGTTGTAATTAACTCTATTGTTGAGAGATTTGGGGAAATTGTTATTATTTATAAATAATGTATAAATAATTGCGAGGATATCCATGGGTGGAAGTCACGATCCACTCAAGGGGGATTCTTTGTAGTTGTTCGATTTGTGCAATAACACTATTGTTATGTACAGAAAGGCCGATTATAGAGAAAACATAGGGTTTCTGGCTTTGTCCTCATTGCTTAGCACTATTGCAGGGAATGTGATTATGGGTCTGAATTATTCCAGGACTGCATATTTTGTAATAAGCTTTCGCACTGTTTAATAAATTTCCATTCTTATGTACTATTATGAGAATGATGAATTTTCATATTTTTGTCAAAGTTTTATAATTGGTTTTGATCTACATCCTAAGTAGTATGTTTCTTTAATCTCTAACACTATTGTTGATTCATATTGTGATATGTTGCTAAAGTCTCGCATGAGTTATCTCCAAGAGGAAAAATGAGATCGAAATCATATTTAATTAATTGAATTATACTTGTGGTGAATGATAGTTATTTATTATTCATTTAGAGGTGTATTTTTCATTTATGTGTATTAATTGAAATGAACTACTTATTTTGATTAATACAAATTTTATCATGAATTATGTTTAATATGAATTCAGGCTTGTAGGTGGAGTTACCTTAACAAATTTTATTAAAGTAGATTCATTTACATAGTTGTTTTAACCTTTTATGAGTTTACAAACTATTTTTGAATTCATAATCAAATATTAATTCTAGATTCATTTGTAAACTAGTCCTTCCCCCTGTTTTATTTTATTTGCTCTCAGATTGGGAGAAGGTTATCCCATTCTAGTTCGAGAGCAAATAAAATAAAACAGGGGGAATGACTAGTTTACAAATGAATCAAGAATTAATATTCGATTATGAATTCCAAAATAGTTTGTAAACTCATAAAAGGTTAAAACAACTATGTAAATGAATCTACTTTAATCTAGCAATCATTATTTTCTATATCCGGATATCTTTTCACATCAGATTACATTAAATAATGGCCTTCATAATCCCTCGGTTGAAACTAGATCTATAACTGGTTTTGAACACCTTGAGATTGTCATTCATTCGGATGATAATTCTTTGTTCACTAACACTATTACTGAACTTTCCTCCCACATTTTTAATGATGTTGTTAATTCATATTAACTAGATAATTCTTAGGAAAGGGAAGTAATATATGATGATTACCCGAATCATCATAACGAGGATCCTTATCTTTTACAAAGTGAATCAATTTAAAAGATATATTTCAATCAAGAAGAATCACACACTTTAATTTTGTCTCCTCTTGTTGAACACGAATCAAATTATGAACATTTTAATGAAACCGATTTACAAGTTTCCAATGTAATTCATTCTAATTCTTCTTTGGGAACTTGTTTTGATGAAATTTTGTTAGAACACTCTTCTAGTGGCAAACCTATTTGGTTCCAGAGTTTCCCTTGTAATTATAATATAAGTAGTGATTGGTTAGATTTTTGTTCTTCATTTATTTTAAACTCTTTGATATTCTATGCTGGTATGTTAAACTACTCGATATTGCACACACACGAGATACATTAACGAAAAAGGATAAAGTTGAAATTCAGAGCTTTATTTCTAAACATAAAGAGCCATTACTCTTCCAATTTTGTCCGATGCTCAGTTCATATCAGTTTTCTTCTCCTTCTCAAAGGCATTGCCAACAAAAAAATGTACTCGAGTGTGTACCTTTACAACATGACCAACCATCTAACACAATTGATGACCTTCCATCATATGTACATAAAACTGACAATTTGATGCAGATCATTGCATTTAAAATAATATTTTCATAATCTGACCTGTTATCCTCTTCTTCAGATCACTTCCAATCTCTAAATAAATCCATCCATATTTTATGATCCCATCGAGATCTAGTTGGAAGAAAAATTCCAAGAGAGGGTGAATGTAAATAAGTTACTTCTTGTACATACATTAAGAATAGTTGTACATAATGTTTTTTTCTTTATTTCTATTGGTTTAAGTAGATTTAGACTTTTGTTACTAATGTTTGATGTATATATTCATGCAGAAAATAAGATGCTTGAATGGCTTCATTGGAAACACAATTTCACTTAGTCTACTTTTATAATTAGGATTAGAACTAGTTTATAATTTAGTTTAAATTGAATGAGAAGAGGGTTTTGAACTTTGATTAATACATGGGAGAAAATGAAGATTCATCACGTAAAATTATGATCAAACTCTTCTAGGTACACATTTATATGTTCATCGTCATCTGGCTTGAGCTTTATTTCAGCGTTTCTTTTCTCTTTTAATCATTATGTCTTTCTTATATTTTGTTGTTCTTCTTGGAGGTTCCCATGGATTTGATTTCTAGATTCAGCTTTGCTGGAAACTAACATTTCAGAAGAACAATAATCGTATGACATTAGAGAGTTTTCTCTTTTCTAGTTTTGCGTACATTTTGAAATCGATTGTGAGTCTTATTCTTAAAATTAAAGACTCGCAAACCATCTTTAAGCAAGATTTGCAAAAGTAAGAAAAACCTTGTCAAATCATACAACAATACCTCTAAATCAATAACTATGCTTTGAAACAAAATAACTTTATTAACAAATCATCATACAAGATAAAATCAACATAATCTCATTTTTATGTTAATCCTCTATTTATCTTGTGATATGTATCTCGAGGTTTGTTTTCTTGATTGCCTTCTTTCTAATTTGATAAGCATTTTAGGCTTAGTTGGATTGTCTTTTCATTTCATTTCATAATAAAATGGAGTAATGTTTTCTCTTTCAGCTTTAGCATAATCATTGGGCGAGTCATTTTTATGCTCTAATTTATATTAACGGAACCTAACATCTAAGGATCACTTCAATGAAGATGATTTTGTTTATGTTCATTTTCAACTTTCCTAACCAAGTAGAGTCCTTGGTTTTTTGTTCTTTGAGTTTAAATATTTCCATTATTTGTTAATGAACTATCTTTAACCCCTATCTTTAAAGAAAGTAAAACAAATTTAAGAGCAATTACTTAAGGTCGTGAGTTCTTTTGGCGAACAAGTTTAGTCGAGTGAACAGTAGTAAGCTTAAAGCTTTTTAGGCCATCCCTTTCTCTTAAGGAGCAATATGGCACCCCATCTATTAAGTAATCTCTATGAGATTAGCAATAACCATAGTTAAACATAAAAACAAAAATGGTCAATTGAAGGATAGGAGGTCTCATCACAAGCCGACCTACCATGATCATAAATTCTAACATTGTGACATTACCATTATTGGTCACCAAGCCAAGGTAATGGCTTTCGACTGGAAGGTTGAGAGACAAGAGATCTCATCACGAGCAGGCTTGTTCACCATGTTAGATATTGCAAATGGAATTGGCATTAGTTGGTTACCAAGCCAAGACAATGATCTTTAGTTGTAATTCAAATAAGTTTAAGATGATCTTATGCAACTATGCATTTATTCCTAATAGATCGGAGACTAGCATCTAAAAGGGTTAAAATGCATCCCTGTTGAGTCTATAGACGCTTGTTGGCAACAGTGGCCATGCCTATTGTATGGAGGTTAAATTAATACTGTATTTTCTTGATTAGCTTGTTTACTCGAAAACGGATGCCCAACTAAGTTGATTGTTGTACATATAAATTTACTGAAACATTGAATTCATGGTGTAAATTTTTACAAGTTCATGAACGATAATGGTATATCTATTTATTTGACAGCATATAATAGGGACAAAATGGTTAGGATATCTAAATTTGAGCATTTCAAATTGTCTAATTATAATTCCATCATTTTTAAACTAAGTTTTGTATCTTTATGACAGAGATAACTGTTTCTCTCCTGTGTGTCGCCATTATTGTAGTGAAAACACAACACCCTCATTTTATTCTATCATAATCTACATGGGGACCCTTTTGGCATTGCATGTAGACTTTGAGCGTGATTGCTTCATTTCAAGTCTAATTTGCTTTTTATTTACACTTGTTTTATTTCTATAGTTTGCCTAGGTTTGATTAAGTTTGTTTGTTTATAAACTTTGTAAAAAAGATTTTGTTTTAAACATCTTAATTAATTAGATTAATGAATAAAATAGCCCCCGAGACCAAGATGTGTGCATATGCTTTAAGCCTTAATCATTAAACAATATGGCATATTGACTAAATATATTTCGTAGATTTTGGGCATTGAGACTTTGATATCAAAAGAATTATTTTGGAAATCTCTAATACCCAATGTCTAATCCATCATATTAATTTAGCTCTTTTCAATAAATGTATATTTTAAAGTGGCTATGCCATAAAACATATGACAATCAATTGTCGGAGTAAAGAACCCACATTCCACGTCATTGTCTTCACTCCCGCATATCGGAGGTAATGCATATCGGGGATTTCCTTTTGAGGCACATTTAAAAAACTTTGATAACATAATTCGTCGATACTCCGATATGGTTCCTCGTCGATAATTCGATATGCCAATCCGGGCAGATATGCCGATACACCTTGCGTCTCCGATTTCCGGTAATCATATCCCTCCAATCTTCGATATTTTGATGGTCATGATTGTTGATACTCTGATATCCTCATATCTTTGATCTTTGATATTCCCAATCCTCCGAATCTCCTGTAAACCCCTCCTATACATATCGAAACTTCCTATCGGTTGTCATTCTTTTCAACCCCCGTATCAAATCTCTAATACAAGACCTCCGATATAATGGACCCGATAAAACTATTAAAGCGAGTTGAATGTGATATCGGGTCCACTCCATATCGGAGTCACCCAATATTGCAACTATTTTGGTTTGTCTCATTTTAAAAGTTTCGATGAACTTACCTCCAATGCCACTCATCTCTTGCCATGTATAAGTAAAATCCACTTAATTAATTTTAAAAGGTCTCTTGGCATAAGTATAATTTAACACATTTTTATACTTTAATCTATGTTTTGGCTATTTTAATAAAAAAATCCAACTATTTACCATTAATTATGTTTTTTGTTTGACTTCAAATACAAGGTTGATTGCGAAAACATATTAATCACCAATGCAATTCCTCTCGGTGGCAAAAATGATTGCTTAATTGGTAAAGAGGTTGTTGAATAATGACTACATTGCACGTGAATTCTTCCTATCCATTCTAAACAAGCAGGATCATTCTTATCTACGCAAACCAAATTGGGCAATTCATTCTACTGTGTTCATCTACGTTTGGACAAAGTTCCAATTAAGGTCATCTTTGTTGTAATTAACTACGCTATTGAGGGATTTGGGGAAACTGTTATTATTTCTAAATCATGTATAAATGCTCACCAGGAGATCCATGGGTGGAAGTCATGATCCAATCAAAGGGGGGTTCTCTGTATTTGTTCGATTTGTGCAATAATACTATTTTTATGTACAGAAAGGCTGATTATAGAGAAAACAAAGGGTTTCTGGCTCTGTTCTCATTGCTTAGCACTATTCCAAGTAATGTGATTATGGGTCTAAGCTATTCTAGGATTGCGTATTTTGTAATAAGCTTTGGCACTATTTACTAAATTTCCATTCTTGTGTACTATTACGAGAATGATGAATTTTCATATTTTTGTCAAACCTTTATAATTGGTTTTGATCTACATCCTAAGTAGTATGTTTCTTTGATATTTAACAATATTGTTGAGTCATAGTGTGATATGTTGATGAAGTCTCTCAGGAGCTATCTCGAAGAGGCGAAATGAGATCAAAATCATACTTAATTCATTGAATTATACTTGTGGTGAATGAT
The DNA here is from genome assembly GCA_000404065.3 of Pinus taeda. Classification (NCBI taxonomy): domain Eukaryota; kingdom Viridiplantae; phylum Streptophyta; class Pinopsida; order Pinales; family Pinaceae; genus Pinus; species Pinus taeda. The sequence goes on from APFE031314355.1 coordinate 22,479, forward strand.
AACTATTTATTATTCATTTACAGATGTATTTTGCTTTTATGTGTATTATTGGAAATGAACTATTTCTTTTGATTAATATAAATTTTATAATGAATTATGTTTAATATGAATTCAGGCTTGAAGGTGGACTTACCTTAATAACTATTTATTAAAGTAGATTCATTTACATAGTTGTTTTAACTTTTTACGAGTTTACAAACTATTTTGGAATTCATAATTGAATATTAATTCTCGATTCATTCATAAACTAGTCCTTCCCCCTGTTTTATTTAATTTTCTCTCGGATTGGGAAAGGGTTATCCCATTCTAGTTCGAGATAGGTTTTTCATGTTTTAGAATAGTGTGAGATTAGTTATGCATTTACATATGAGTTTTCATAAAGTCCTCTCTTAAAGAGGCAAATAAATCATTTAATTGCAGTTTGATCAACCTTTTTTAAATCGATCAAACCTTTGTGTTGATTTATTTCTTTAATCCACATCTTAAAAATCAATGCAAAGGACATGTAACATGATGTAATATAGGTCTAAATAGATTAGTATTAGTTTAGGTTATATTACTTTTAGATTAGATTAGATTTATGTTTAAGAGTAACTGGACCCTAACCAGTCGGAACCACCAGATTCAACGGATAAGGAGCTAATTTAAGTTCCCGACTGGGTGGTCTCCCGTGATGTTGACGAAGGACATTTTTTTTCGATCAACAAGGCCTTAAAACGGCTTTGGTAGTTCAGGACCTGAAAAACTACCAAAAATAGAAAATTGTATTACAATTAAGGAAACTAAAAAAATGAAAGAAATAATGGTGGGGGTGTTGAAACCACTCAGTCGTATTAAACACACACAATAATCAAACTAGCAACACACAAAAGACAAACTGGCGGAAAAGGCAGAGAGCCATCATGTGGTCTCTCATGCTCATATAATTCTCTCTTATTCAAATAATTTAATAATACATTTAAATACATGAGCAAGTGGTCTTATGATAGTGCGTCTATCTTAGACTCACTTGGTTGAGACATTTTCTCAACTTACACACTAATTTAGGAGAGCTAGCTGGAGAGAATCTCTCATCCAAAACTAGGCTCCTTAGTTTGAGGAGTTCTCGCGATTTTATCAATTTGATTTAATATTTGGATTTATTAATTGATTATTAAGAGTGTGAGGCTAACATTCCCCCCCTCAGTGATAAATCCAAAACGAACAAGTAACAATCTTCCAAGTTCTCAAGTCGATCCTCAAAAAATATTTGCCTGAAAAAACCGCCAAAGCTGAATGCTGGAAAAAACTTAAATCCGAGGAGAACATGAATCAGCTGCATGTCTGATTCATCTCTGAATGTCACTTGACAACTCCATTATGTGCCAAGCTGCAAAAGGATCCAATTGTCCTTTGCTTGAAAACAACATCCGGTGTCCATAGACACAATTTGATGAACGCCCAATGACGTATTTGCTGATGATGATCACCCATTAGCTGATGACTTTGAAAAACAACTCACTTTTGCTTTTGCTGTGTTTGAAAAACTGCTCATTGCAGCTTTTGTTGTTGATGGCCACTGGCTGATTTGAAGATGCCCATTGGCTACTTCGTTGTTGTTGTGGAGACTTTCAGTCTGACAACCACTTGTCAACTTCATTGACATTTTCCCCCATTTGTCAGCTGAAAGGAGAGACAATCGTCTGCATTTGATATCTAAACTCCCCCCCTTCAGGTGTAGGAGAGTTTCACTGTTGTACTCCCCCGTTCAATTGCACGAGAGTACCATTGTCATTTGACTGTTGGCTGCAATATGTGTGAGTGAATCCAATTGTAAAACTTGTACAATCTCCTGGCTGTGGATGACCATTCCCATTGATCAATCCATGAATAATAAATCTTTAATCCGGCAGGATGGTCTTGTTTACAACATTTCTCTGATGAATGATTCTACCTGCAACAATGGTGACAAGGATGGAGATCAAAGCACTGATCTTCCAGATGACCAGCTCTTTGACAATGAGAACATGTCAATTTGTTTGCAACTTGAGTTTGCATGCATCTCTATTTATCTGCACTTTCAGTTTGTGTGCATTGATGTTTGTCTGCAACTTGTATAGAACTTGTTGAGGTGATATGTTTAAGTAATTTGGCATTGAAGAACTGAATGGGCTTTGAATAATCAGGGATATGTAGGTTGTCATCATCTTAGACATATCCTAATTCGCGTCAATTTCGATTACTTTGAATTTATTCCCATGGCTTGATGATGGATTTGGAAGAAAGTTGCATTGGAACAACTTCAACACTTGAAGCTGGTTGGATGAATGAGTTCGAATGAACAATTGTATCTGGATTGGTCAAAGACTTAGAATCAACATGCTTCTCTTGCAACTCTGTTCTCTGCAGTTGCGACTCGAGTTGAAGGAACTCAATCATTTCATGTGCATGTTGAATATGCACTTGAATGTCAGCAAGAGTGGTTTTGTTGTACTGCACCATGTTGCCGACTGATGATAACATTAAATTGTGAAGAATTTGGGACCGCTGCATGTGTGTCGCCATGTTGCCTTTCTTACTTTGAAGTCAGGCTCGTTTGTTGTAGAAGTTGGGCTTGAAAATTTTCTCACTAGAGTTGATCACTGAAATGACAGGCTCTCTTGTACTGTGGTTGATACTTTTAAACACTTGCTTGAACTACTAATGCTTTTAAACACTTTACTTGAACTGTTGATTTCACGCTCGCTTGATGATGATCGCTTTGAATGAAACGTTATGAGTGCTTTAATGAACTTTATACAAGCTCGCTTGTTGTGCGTTGAACTGCTGCACTTGATTTGATTACTTGACACGCTTGCTTGATCTTAGTGTGCTTGCTGTAGACACATGCTTGTTTTGATGCTCACTTGAAGATTAGAAGTCACGCTCGTTTGATGATGATTGCTTTCTTGATTATTTTATGAACACGCTCGCTTGCTTTATTGCTTTTACTTGAAATACTTGTTTATTTGATTGCTTTTAATGACATGCTTGCTTGTTGATGATTGTCGTACTTGCTTTAAACACTTGTTGTCTTTAACTCTTGGTTGATTAATGCACTTAGTGATGCACTTAATGTACTAGAAAATGATGGGTGTCGAAAACTGTCGAAAATGCACCCAAATGACAAATGATAAATTCAATGTTCAAGTAACAACTAACTTGACTTAATGTATGTATTGAAAAAAATCAAATGAGGGTGTCGGTTACAACTGAAAATGCACCTACACAATTCAAAAAAGAGTTTATTTGCAAGTGATACAAAAAGTGTTGATGATGTTGATGTCGTTAGACTTGAAATGCTTGAGTGTGTAGCATCCTTAACTTGTTGGCGTGAATTAACTGTTGTGAAATGTGACGCTTTGTGTTTATGAACTTAAGTGATTACAAGAGTGTTGAGTTTAGGAGCTTGATCGATTACTTGTATATGTAAACTTTCTTATGTGCATGTAGTTGTTTGGTTTAAGCATAATAAAGAGAGTGTTTTGATAATCTGAACACAAGTCATGCAAGCACATTCACGACACAATGTGTACCTATGATCCCCTTATTCAATTTCGGGCAGATCTAGGAGACAAGCACCCAAAATAAATGTCTTTATTAATTACTGGAGTACATCTTTCGCTTTAAAAATGTCATCATGGAGTCTTCTCAAATAATGAGAATCTCTCACTTCCAAATTCTGGAAGCAAATTATTTTCAAAAATTTCCACACTAACTCAATCGCTCCAAATTACATACATGGCTTCCTCTAAAAAATTCCACTTATCACTCCAAAAATTCACTTATGACTTCAAATATGACTAAATAAAGTTCACCTTTTCATTCTTGATTTCTCATCAACTACCTCTGCTGCCAGAGAAATATTGCGACATGGATGAGCAAGCTACCACAGAAAACATAAACCAACATTCTCGATTGTCGAACAAATGACCAAATCTAAAGCATGTCCACAAAAGGAATCAAGAGAAACAAATCGACATTTCTCACTATTTCCCCACACAGCCTGCCAAGCGAATTTCCTTTGTTGGCTTTCCTCACGCTGCCTTCTATGTAGCCTGTCTAGTGGGTCTCCTTTGTTGTCTTCACTTTTTTCTTTCTGAACCATTTGTGTTGGTTTCTCACATTGAAATTTCCGGATTGGATTCGACCCCGTGACCAACTTGCATTGATGAGCGTTAGGAGGGCTTTGGAGATTCATTCATGGTGGGGATGGAGATGGAGATGGAACTCACATTTGGTGGCAGCAACTGCATAATTCCTGTTTTCAGAAACATCAAAGAAGTCACAGTATCTCTGAGGGCGGTGAGAAATTTGGGGTTGTTTCTCTAGGCTCTGTTCCTGTGGATTGTAGTGCGGTTTCAACAACAATCAATTCAGGTTTTTTCTTCATCATCAGAGGATGGAGATAACCACCGCACGATCGTCCATTTTGAGAGGAGGAAGATGTGCTGAAAAGAAGAGCCCTCACCGAGGATTACGATGATGATTCGTCAAAAGGCTGCTTGCAGACTTTGTTGTTCGTCAATTCCCGCAAAACAACTATGTTCACGTGGACTTGGACACCCCCTGCTTCTCAGAAGACCAAGGGACTGCTAGTTCTTCTACATGGCCTCAATGAGCACAGTGGAAGATATGAACATTTCGCAAGGCTGCTCAACTCACATGGATTTTGGAGTTTATTTAATGGATTGGATCGGTCATGGTGGGAGTGATGGGTTACATGGCTATGTACCTTCACTTGATTATGTTGTTGCAGACACGAGGTCTTTTATTGAGAAAATCAAATCAGAGAACCCAGGTGTGCCTTTATTTTTAGTTGGCCATTCAACAGTTCGTGTAGTTGTTTTGAAGGCTGCTTTACTTCCAGACGTCGAAGCAATGTTTGAGGGAGTGATATTAACTTCTCCAGCACTGCGTGTCAGGCCAGTGTCCCGGGACCCTGCAGCACTGGTTTCCAAGTACACTGATTCATTAGTCTACATTGGGGCCATAAGGATTCGTATAGGCTCTGATACCACATGTTGAAACCACTCAGCCTTATTAAACACACATAACAAATTAACACATAATAATCAAACCAACAATACACAAAAGACAAACTGGCGAAAAAGTCAGAGAGCCATCGTGTAGTCTCTCATGCTCATGTAATTCTCTCTTATTCAAATAATTTAATAATACATTTAAATACATGAGCAAGTGGTCTTAAGATAGTGCCTCTATCTTAGACTCACTTGGTTGAGACATTTTCTTAACTTACACACTAATTTAGGAGAGCTAGTTGGAGAGAATCTCTCATCCAAAACTAGACTCCTTAGTTTGAGGATTTCTCATGATTTTATTAATTTAATTCAATATTTGGATTTATTAATTGATTATTAAGAGAGTGAGGCTAATAGGGGGTCCAAGTGAAATAGGCGGGTGGCCGCTAATATCCATGAGATGGGGAAACTTTTGTTGAGCTTGGTCACGGGTGAGCCACTTGCCTTGATGCAGGAGTTGGATAGCTTTGACAACCTGATACAATTGGATCTTCTTCTGGCGAGTGTTCTTGATCTGCATGTCCATGATCCTATCAGTTGTGACTTGTTCCATGCAATTTGGGTTTAGCTTTATTGGTGTGAGTTGTTCTGCAATGTCTAATTCTTTTTGTAATGGTGGAAAGTATCGTCAAAGGTGGTCCACATTGAACATTGGGTGCATGCCAAGGAATGGGGGAATGTTGAGCTCAATAGAATTGTCTCTCACAACCTTGGTAATGGTGTAAGACCCATATCAGAGTGGTATGAGCTTTCGATGGGCTCTGGTAAGATATTCTTTCTGCAAATGAAACCAAACTTTGTCACCCACATGAAACTTGTGTGGCACCTAATGTTGATCATGTTGTTGCTTGTACGTGGCATTAGACTTCTCCAAGATGTCGTGAACCTGCTGGTGGATGTGCTAGATGAGTTCAATAAATCTGGTTGCTTTATCAACCTCAGACTGTACATGTGTTGGATTATGTTTGTGTAGTCACATGAAGCATGGCAACATCAATTAGACACAATGGTTGAAATCTTAGACCGACTTGAAAGGGACTATGACTAGTCGAGCTATGGAGAGCTATGTTATAAATATGTGGCACATAGGGAAGGCTCTCATACTAGGTTTGAGGATGTTTGGAGTTGTACATGCGGAGTATGTGCACTATCATCTTGTTGATGACCTCTGTCTGGCGATCAGTTTGGGGATGGAATGCAGTCAACTTGGTGAGCTTGGAGTCCAATAGTGTCTAGACACTTGACCAAAATGTGTTATTGAACCTGCTAGCCCGATATGATATAATGGTTTGCGGGATCCCAAAATGTACCCACACTCATTCAAAAAATAGTTTGGGAGTGTCCTCTGCTGTGATACTCTTCTTGTAGGTTGCCAATATAGCCATCTTAGAAAATCTATCCATGACTACAAATACATAGTCATTACCATGCTTGGTAGAAGGGAGTCTAGATAGATAATCCATGGAGATGGATTCCTAAGGCTGGTTGGGAGTAGGCAGAGGAGTGTACAATCCTTGCTTCTTAATGGTTAGCTTGTTTATGGTGTAGGTAGTGTAGGATTTGATATATTTCCCAACATCGTGTCAGAGTTTTGGCCAATACAAGTACTTTTGTAGTACGATTACAATTTTCTCCATACCAAAGCGTTGTGTGACTCGACTATATTGCGCCTCCCAAATCATCTTGGCATGCTCGCTCGAAGGAACACAAAGGTGGCCTAGGTAGCATAATAATGCATCCTAAAGGTGGAAGTCAAGAACTTGCTTGCCATACACTAGCATTTGGTATGTATAGGTGGACTCTGGATCATTTTTATACAGTTGCGGCCATCCAGATGTCTCGTGGCCATAAGAGTTGATAACATTAGTCAGTGCTGCAACTAGGGGCCAAATGAGGTCGTCTGCAACATGATTGGTGTTAACCTTTTTGTATTTAATGCTCAAGTGGAATTCTTGCAGATATGTATACCACTTCTGATGGCGATTGTTTTGCAACTTCCATTATGTTTGTATAAACTGAAGAGGTCGGTGATTGGTGTGGATGACCTTCTCTTTCATTGTCGGCAAACTTGCATAGTGGAATACATCTCTTTATCATAGGTGGGGTACTTTTGAATTGTATCAGAAAGTGTCTCACTATAATAGGCCACTAGATGCTTGTCTTGGGTGAGGACTGCAACAATAACATAATCGAAGGTGTTTGTCTTAATCTCAAATGATTCCTACAGGTCTGGAAATGTGAGTACTGGTGCAAAGCAGAGGCAACACTTCAACTCAATGAATGCCTTCCGCAGGGACTTGGACTAGGCAAACTTTGCTTTTGCTCCATCCTTGGTAAGTTGACTCAAAGGCCAAGTGATATGGGATAATCCCAACACAAACCTCCGATAAAAAATTGCAAGGCCCAAAAAGTTGCAAAGCTCTATTAGAGTGGTCGAGGATGGCTAATCTTGAATGACTTGGATCTTAGTCAGATCCACATGCACCCCTTTCTCATATATGATGTAACCTAGATATTGGACTTGGATCATGCCAAAGGTGCATTTCTCCAAGTTGGCACATAGTTTGTGCTGTTGCGGGGTTTGATGTACTCGACGAATGTGTTGCAAGTGTTCTTACCAACTCTTGTTGAAGATGAGGATGTCGTCTAGAAACAACCACGAATGACTTGGTGAAGGGTCGTAAGATGTCATCCATTAGACTCATAAAAGTAGCAAGGGAATTTGTCAACCTAAAGGGCATAACCAACCATTCAAAAAGGCCTTCCTTGGATTTAAAGGTGGTCTTCCATACATTTCTCGGCTCTATTAGAACCTGTTGATAGCCATACTTCAGATTGATCTTGTTGAAATACTTGGCCCCCTTAGGTTAGTCTAGAAGGTCATCAATCCGTGGGATTGGATATCAGTTCTTAATAATGATTTTGTTTAGTGCCCGATAATAAATGTAGAGCCTCCAGGTTCTGTCTGTATTCTGTACAAGTACAATCGGGCTCCCACAAGGTGAGGAACTTGGTTGGATGTGCCATTTTTACAGTAACTCATGGATTTGCCGCTTGATCTCTTCATTTTCTAGAATGGAGCGATGATATATCGGCTTGTTGGGTAGAGGTGTTATGGGAGTCAGATCGATCAAATTCTTAACCTAACAGTGTAAGGGTACCCCTGTGGGTGAGGAGAAGATGTCCTTGTATTCTTCCACGAAATTATCCACATGTTTCTACTACATGGAGGAACCCTTCCCAGGGGCCATGGATGTGGCCACAATCTTCCCCTTACTTTGAGAGTGTATAAAAAAGAAAACAAAATTCCTAGTTTAGGAGATGATCTTATTGCATTACTTAGAAAATATCAAAGAGATGACAATAGGTGGGGCTACCTCTGGTATCATGTATAACTTATTTCCCAAAGAAATAATAATAGTGTGAGGCCTTGACTCATACACAGCATGACACTTCCACAAGTACGGCTGGCCTAATAATATATCACAAACTTCAAGAGGAGCAACATCACACAATACCTCATCTGTGAAGGGCTTGATGCTGTAGGGAAGGCGACACTGTTGGCTGACACAAAGATCTTTTCCTTGGTGAAGCCACCCGATGGTGTACGATTTCGAGTGTGGTGTGGTCAGTAGGCCCAACCGCTTCATGACCTCTGTTGAAGTGAGGTTCTTTTGGCTCCCGTTTTCGACAATGAATTGCAATGGTGAACCCTTCACCCACATCTATGAGTGGAAGAGACGCTCCCCCTCCTTTGGATCTCCGGGCTCAATATTCTGAATGTTGGTGGTGACAATAATGGCATTGGGCTCCACATTAATAATATTCTTCCCTTTTTCATTCCCCTTGTCTGGTTATGACTTAGAATCGGAACATGCATCTGACTCTAAGGCCTTCAGATAGACCACCAGTGACTACATGGCTCGACACTCACTTGTGTTGTGAGTGGGGCTCTTATGGAACTCACACCACTTTCTTGTGTCATTATTTGTCTTAATAGTGTTGTTCTTTGCTTGTGGCTTCAAAAGGTTATCTTGGGTCACTCCACCTTTGATTTGTATTTCATTTTATGGTTTGGGGGCACCTTTCCCTTGCTTTAGATTCACAGATCCAAAGTCTCACTTCTTCTGTTTAAACTTTTGCTCAATATTGACATCATATCAATAGGCGGTGCCAAGTGAGGAGATGTCTAAGAACTCCATATCATCCTAGATGTATTTGTGTAGACAACCACAATACTTGAGTACCAGATGCCACTCTGAATCCTTGATACCCAATTTCGTGCGAAGGGTACATAAAATATTTGTGAACTATGGCATGTCTTGGTCCCTTCCCTACTGCAGTGTGGTCCACTTTATGTACTTGTCTTCATAACTATCGATAGGGTAATATTGCTCCTTGATGGCATCTCAGAAAGAGTTCCAAGTGGGTGTGGCTGAAAACAATGAGATTTCCCTCTCATCCCTTTGCTCACAGTAGGTTTCCCACCAGTCCTTGACACGGGGGGTAGATTTGAGGAGTGCAAAAGTAATATTTTCCCTATCTGAAAATTCATGAACCATAAAATACCCTTCCAACAAGTTTAACCATCTATCTATGATGTTTGCATCTATCTAATATGGGAATGTCAAAGTGGACATGTACCTTGAAGGGAGTGGTTGTTGGTTGAAGATGCGTCGCCTGTGGGCATCCACCGAAGGATCTGGGAAAAATTGTCCATCATTGTATTCCTTTATCGCTCGAGGGCTTCTTTGAGCAATATTTTGAAAGGATCTCCTGCTCCCTCGTCTTTCTTTTTCTTCCGCCATGAGAGGTCCTCAGGGTTTACGAGGCTGATCCTTTAAATGTTCAACCAATTCGAGCCCTAACTCCTTATACCTCGACCTCATTGGGGACATGCAAAGAAAAACAGAGAAGAACATATCGCCCTGATACCAATTATCCATACTTATGCAAGAAAGAAACAAAATACAGATATAAACATAAACATAAAGATGCAACATAAATAAATCTTCATTTCATTAATATCAAAGAACTAAAAGATGCTTACATACAAAATGGAAATAGAATATCTTGGGCAATGGTAGATTATGTCTGAGAAGAGATGTGACAACTATATACCTCTGAACTGTGTTGCAATGAGGCTCTATGGACTATTTATTATTGAGAAACAATGGAAAACCGTAAACATCCAAAAACCTAACCCTAGGAGATGAAGCACCAAACTATGGGCCTAAATGGGATAAATTGGTACATCAACTACCTGGAGTCGTAAGTTTGGCATATGATCTCTGTTTGACGAGCACAATACCTCGTTAGAATTATCTATCCAAGGAATACAAATTTCAACTACAACACTGTTAGCTCGTTTTCCAAAAAACGGTGTTTAGGGCCTCAAAACGGCTCCGAAAGTTCAGGACCCAAAAAACTGCCAAAAATAATAAATTGTGCTACAATTAAGGAAACTGAAAAATTGAAAGAAATAATGGTGGGGGTCGAAGTGGAATAGGGGGTTGGCCACCAATATACACCTGGATCAATTTTCCCTTGTTTTCCACTAGGGAAACTAGACCAGTGGTAGAACCAAATATTTTTAAATGTCTAAAATTTCACTATGTTTTGGGAATTCAAAATTACAACATATAAACCTTGAGGGATGTGGCTTTCTTGAACTAACATATCCAAAATACTAGAAACCCAAATATGAAAGTAAATAATAGTAGATTGAGCTAGGTTCATTAACCTGCTTCAGGAGAGTCCAATTCTTCTACTTCAATGGACTCTTTGTTTCTCCCTAGTAAGCAACCTAAATTTAGAGGGAGGCCCAAGTGGCCTCAATCCTTTGAAAATGTCGATCCAATCCCTTAGTTGTGAGTTGTAGCTCATTTAAAATCAACAATATTTCTTCACGAGCTTCATTTCTATCTAGAATGACTCTCTCAAGCAACATTTTATTGTGCCAATAGATATCTATGGTGTATATATGTTGATTTAATATTCTCCTTGTGTGCCCAACATTCATAATCTAGTCAGAGAAATCACCAACAATTTCCATATCTGATAAACATTCACAATCCACTATTATACATCACTCTGCCTCAGTGATTTCTCCATGAATATGAGATGGGTTATGTAATGGGGCTTGGGAGCCCATCTCATGGTAATAGGTCACTCCTCTACATGACCTTGCTTTTTCTCAAGGCATGAATATGTGCAAAAAATTAACAAGATCGAAACTTAGGCATGTTAGAATAAAGCCAGGTGGGAGGTGGGGAACAAAGTTGGTGAGAGAAGGGGTCTAGAGAGACAGAGAGTGAAGATAGGGAATGATCAAGGGGGCATGAGTGGTGGGGTTAGTGAGGAACCAACCTAGAGGCAAGACTAATAGAGAAAACACAAGGAATTCATTCATTGTCTAATAGATGTTAAGCCTAGGAGGAAGGAATGGAACATGAAAGGGAGGTCAAGGTTCAAATAATGAGAAGACGGAAATAAGGAGCCAACTTCTCGATCCTGAATGGAAACATTTAGAGATAAACTATAGGACCAAAACGAAGTTTAATTGTAAATAGAAACAATACATTAGGGAAGTATTGCATCATTTGTCTGCTGATTTAAACCAAGATTTCTAACCGCCCTGCAATGAATTCCCCACGCTAGAACCTGCATCCATGAATAACATTGATTAAAAACCGTAAAAGAAATTCAAATTGGTGGTTAGAACCGAGCTCGTGCTTGGGTTGGTTAGTACACATACCCAATTCTCTCCATCTCTAGGAATGAAAACTTTACATGGTGCACTGTGTTGGCAGTGATAACCAGAGCCAAGTCTAGATTATTCCACTCACATAACAATGCTTTGGAATGAATGTTGAAACCTTCAACATTAAAACTCAACAATGCACAACCTCTGCCATTTGCATGGAGTGTTGTGTGAATCATTGCCAACCTGTGTATGAACTTTTAATTTAATAACCTTGGGGGGGGGGGGGGGTTGCCCACTAATTTAAACCAAGATTATGACCACCCTACAATGAATTCCCCATGCCAGAACCTGCATCCATGAATATCATTTATTAACAATTGTCAAATAAATTAAAATTGGAGCTTAGAACCAAGCTTGTGCTTGGGCTGGTTGGTACACATACTTAATGCTCTGCATCTTTAGGAATGATAAATTTGCATGGTGCAATAAATTGGCAGTGATAACCAAAGCCAAGTCTAGATTATTCTACTCACATAACAACACTTTAGAATGAATGTTGAAACCTTCAACATTAAAACTCAGCAATGCACAACCTCTGCCATTTGCATGGAGTGTTGTGTGAGTCCTCACCAACCTGTGTACAATCTTTTAATTTAAGAACATGGGTGAAGTGCATTGCCCAGGTCCCCCTTGTTTGTACTTGGTGGGGAAACGACCATGCCCTCCCCCACTTATTCCCTCCTTGACACCTAATATGGGGATGAAAGGTACTGAATAGCTAAATTCCAAACAAATTTGTTTTAAATATGAGTGTGGAAAATCTTCTCGTGCACAACATATTTTCTTTGTGTGGTTCATGCAACCTTCATTAGCCAAAAGGTTTGTAATTTCACTTCTATCCCATTTGATGTTGTATGTGATGATGACCAATATACTTGGGATTATGGTCGCCACACACTTTAAACAATTCTCCAATCTCCAACTCTTTGAGACTTTATTTGGGGCCAATCCATTGATGGTTTCATTGATCAATTTAATCATGAGTTGTGACTCTCCTTCAATTACGAGCGTATGGAAATGTTGGGATTAAGCATATTTTAATCCCATTTCCATTTCCTTGAGCTTTGTTACATTATTGCTAGATATACCCATAGGCTCATAATGGAGGCAGACTATGTTTCCATATTGATCTTAAAAGACCTCGCCATATCTTGTTATTCTTGGATTGCCTTCGGAGGCCCCATCAAAGTTGAGTTTGATGGAGGATGTGGGAAGAGGGATTCAATTGGAGGGAATTGAAAGAGGTAGGTGAATCATGGAATTAGAGAGAGGAATGAGAGGATGAGAAATTCCCCGTGTTTTTAAGGTACTTGCTTCCTCGACATTAGGTTTCCAATCTTGGTCTAACTTGTGTAGCGAGAGAGAGAGAGAGAGAGAGAGAGAGAGAGAGTTGTTTCTTTAATATTAGCTAAGATGATAGTTATAGATTTAGGGAATAATTGTGAAATATGTGATGATTATATTCCTTCCAAGGGGCCCAAAGTAAGAAGTCGGGTAGTAGGATCCAAATTTTGTTTAGAATGGTGTTTAAGAAAGTTGATTCCCTCTAGTGTTCTGAGTTGATGGGGATGTTAATGAGGTTATGGTTAGATAGGTGCATGGTGTTTTCCAAGGTGGACCAAGGAGAGAGGGAAAAAATGTAACCATTGCACATATGTCTTTTATTTTCCATTGCAAATTTACATAGAACACAGAGGGAGGGACCTGAAAGCCCTTTTCAGAATAGTTTGTTTCAGGTAAGATTTTTCCTTGTATCGATAACCATAGGAAAAGAGATATTTTGCACCTTAAGTTCTGCGTCCATATTTGATTTCATATTTCCGCTTTGGGCTATTTGCTTCAAGAAGATAGGCTTCTTTAATGGAGAAATTACTACTTTAATTATGCCCTAACATAACTTCATTATTTCTTGCAAGAAGGGGATGACTCGGGATTGTAGGGCTTTTGCATAAGCTATGTGTGCCATAGAGAATTAGGGTGGGTAGAATCCTAATAGTCTGCCACTTTATTCTTGTTGGTGGATTTCATGTTGTGCTTGAGTGTAACCACTCCTCCCACATTTACCCACTTTGACAAACTCTCTAGGGTAAACATGCGTTGAGTGTCACTATGATATGACCCGACCTCCAAGTTCTATTTATGGAACTGGGGCCTACAAATTGGAAGTAAATTGACATCCCTCAGAGACTACATATCACTTAGGAACCTACCAACCACCCGAGGTGATCAATCCCCGAGCTTGAACTCTTTTTCATTAGGTTTACTCATCGACCGCACCCATAACACTTCATGTATGCAGTTGGGAGGCTATAACCTCACCCATAGGCCTATCTCCATGCGGTTATGACCCAATTTCCTTTATTTTGTGTATGCAGTCCCAAGATCTATGAAAAATTTTCAGACTAGCCTCTAGATCACTGCCCAAAACTACCTATAACTTTCTAGAATCATGACAATGATGATAACAATGCTAAGCAATCAAAACTTGAGCAAGATATTGACCAACACATGCCTAATTGATCAGGTTCTAAAAATTAGGCTCAAAACTCAAAGTACAAGAATCTCAATAAACTCATCTTCAAATCGAAGTGCTCATCATCCTGATTCTAATGGTGCGAATGGCACTCGAATCCGAGCTCATATGAAGAAGTTAGAGAAAGTTAAAGTTCAAGTTTGACTTGGACACATTGCAGGAGTGGATGATGTGGCAGGACCCTTTAGCGAATGGGGAAGCCAAGTGGAAGACTACCATTGGCCCCACATTTTGTAAATCGCATGTCACAGGCAGGTCGGCATTAAAGAATCGGGCCCAGAACAAGCGAGGGTGTGATGCGATGAATCAACCCTTAGCTTACTTGTACGTTTAAACCTCGTACATATATTATCTACATACGAATTCTAAAACACAAAAAATAAACAATGAGAGAGCATAACACATTAAACACATATGCATAGATATTTTCCCCTGTATCCCAAAATCGGGACTACCAGATTGATTTTTCATTATGTTCCTTTCAATGTTACAATACATATTTATACATGCTGAAGCATCCAATACCATGGACCGAAACCATCGCACCCAAAACCATGTGCTAAAACCATGCACAAAATCATAGGTAGGGTCCCACCTAATATCGGGTCCCAAATAATTTTCCCTCGGGCGCTGCCTCGGACCTCGTAGAGGGGGGCTTCCTGCCCCCCCTCTAACCCCCCGGTTTACTAGGTGGGCTAGTCATGGAAAGAATATAACACAACCCAACATTCTCCTACTTGTTGTTTTCTTTCCACAGGAGAGCTTAGTCATTTATCCATCCCTGCAATGCCCATTGTTTCTCTACACCAAGGGAACTTCTCAGAGCTCACAGATTCTGTCAATGCATCTTCAATATTCTTCAAAGTGTCCACATTTACCAACAACACCCTTTTGTCTTTTATCATAGGCCTCACAAAGTGATACTGAACATCAATGTGCTTTGTCTTTGAATGGTAAGCAGGGTTCTTTGCCAAGAAAATTGCACTTTGGCTATCACAATCTATTCTTATAGCTCCCTGCACTAACCCCATACTTTAACATAATCTCTGCAACCAAACTGCTTCCTTGCTTGCATGAGTGGTTGCCATGTATTTTGCCTTTGTAGTTGATAATCCCACTACATATTATTTCTTACTCATCCAACTGACTGCACCTCCAAATAGGTTAAACACATACCCACTTGTATATCTTATCTGATCCAGATCTCTAGCCCAGTCTACATCAACAAAGCCACGAATATCCAAAACTCTGTCCAATCCTGGTCTTCCCTGGTAGCACAAACCATAATCACTAGTGCCATGCAAATACCTGAAAACCCACTTCATTATTGTCCAATGTTCCTTCCCTAGTTTTGAAATAAACCTGCTCAATACTCCCACTGTATGTGCAATGTCTAGTGTAGTACAGACCATCACGTACATCAAGATATCAACTGCACTTGCATATGGAACACGGGACATGTCCTTTTCCTCTTCTTGTGTCTTGGGACATTGTTCAACAAATAACTTTACACCTATAGGAATAGGAACCTTCACTGGTTTACTATCCTTCATATTAAACCTCTGCAATATTGTCTCGACATACTTCCTCTAGTTTAACTAGAACTTCCTCTTTGCCTGATCTCCCTTAATTTCCATGCTCAAAATATAGTTTGCAGCACCAAGATATTTCATGTCGAATTTGGAGGACAATTGGTTCTTCAAATCCTGGATAATTTCTTTGCCATTTCCAACCAGCAACATATCATCCACATACAAGACCAGATAAATAACACGGTCACTAATTAATTTAAAATACACATAGTGATCTGCTTTGCTTTTGGTGAAGCCAAGTCCCCGCATAAATGTATCAAATTTCTGATACCACATCCTTGGTGACTGTTTTAACCCATACAGAGACTTCTTTAACTTGCATACCAGTTCTTTCTTACCTTTCGCTGCAAATCCTTCAAGTTGCTTCATGTAGATTTCCTCTTCCAAATCCCCGTGAAGAAATGTTGTCTTCACATCCATCTGTTCTACCTCAAATTCAAAAGCAGCAGCAACAGATAAAAGTAATCTAAT
>APFE031314355.1:41984-58082 GCA_000404065.3 Pinus taeda
CTCCTTGAAGCCAAAACAACTCTAATACCAAATGTAGGTTTTAACCCCGTACAGAAATTACCTGCATACGAACTCTGAAACACATAAAATAAATAATGCAAGAGCATAACACATAAAACACATATACACAGAGATTTTCCCCTGGATCCAAAAATCGGGACTACCATTTTGATTTTTCGTTATGTTCCTTTCAATGTACAATACATATTTATACATGCCAAAGTATCCAATACCATGGATCGAAAACCATCGTTCCCAAAACCATGTGCTAAAACCATGCACAAAACCATAGGTAGGTTCGTCCCACCTAGGTGGGCTAGTCGTGGAAAGAATATAACACAACCGAACAATACTCGGGTTGCAATGCGATAATCCAATTGCACATCGCAGAAGTGTAGAGTCCCGTATATCTGTTACCCCCCTGACTCAGCCGATTGCGAATTGTGATGGATCTCGGATGCGATAAGATTATGGGTTCCAGTTAATAGTTCCATCAGGTCCATCGTATCGCAATCCCACATCGCCCCGTCGCGTCACAGACCATAAAGACCATTGGTTCTCCGCTGATTGCGATTTGCGATGGAACAGTCAGTGTCGATAGATTATGGACTGCCATGCGGTGAAATTTTTGCCCAGTTAGCATAAATTTGGATCGAAATTGTAGGTTCATGCCGGAAATTGTGCAATTTGTGGAGCGAATATTGGGAGAACTAGGAGAGGTCATAACTTCTTCAGATTTCCACCAAATTGGATATAAAAAGAGGCTAGATAGCCATTTTTGGACATTCTGGACTCATTGGAGCAGGTTTTAGAAGCATTTGAGCATTGTAAACACATCATTTTTACACTTTTGAGCATAATAGAGAGGCCTAAGCCATTGGAAGCTGGACCAAGGAGACGTAGCCCAGGAGGGTTGAATTCCTTTATCACGTTCTTGTTGTAATGTGTTTTTGATAATGTTATGTACATGCTTATGTTGTTGTTCAGTCTCTTATTTATGTTTAATTTCTCATAAAATTAACATAAAAACTCATTTTTCACTTGCAAAAATTCATGAATCCTTAAACACAATGAAATCATTTTGTTTCTAATCTAAGGAGGATCTTAGCACAACAATCTAATATTCCAAATTAGATCACTAATGCAACACAGCCATTTCGATAAACATATTATAAACATAAAAACTACAGGTCATGAATGCATATCTGATCATAAACTTATGAACTTCATCTGAAAATCACCAAGAAGGTTCTATGCCCTCTCTAGCTAGCTGCAATAACACTTGTTAGCCCATGCATTCATCAACCATCCAATAACTTATCAAATCATTAACAAGAGCCATAATTAGAGCACATAATAGAACCATGCATATAACTAGCATATAACCAAAATAGAACCCATGACAAATCAACCATAATGTCACCATAATAACCAGTACAAGTGCTCATAAATCACAATTAGAAAATATCTCATATTAACATATGAAAATGCCAACCAAGTTAGGGACTCCCATGTACCACCCGACCATAGATGGGTTGAACCAAAATCTTTCTTTCAGCCAATCACCCTTATGCCATATTTTAATCATGAATGTGGGATCATAATGGTTAAACCAAAATAGAGCCAACCAAGGCTTCCAGAGGCCAAACCACCTCAACCCTCAAGCACAATGATCTCACTTATATAGTCCAGAAATCACTAACATCATTAAGTCTCTACCCAAGTTATCCAGGGCTCCAAGAACTAGTAATTAAACACACAAACTCCAGGGAACCCGAGCTATTACATGGCTCCAGAGACTTCCCATCTCAATCCACAACCTCAAGGGAACCCAAGTTGTTTCACTGCTCCAAAGAATTTTCCCAACCCACAACCATAGGAAACTTCAGAACTAATAAAAAAACCAAATGGGGAACCCACTACATCACAACTATCCAGGAAATGACAAGGCAAGGTTGAAACCACTATCAATCTAGAAAAATATCCATGCCAATGACAACACATAACCAAGGAACCACATGCATATACCATGCATCCAAAAACTAACAACGAGATCACACATGTAACCTGTTGTCTACAAAGTAATCCAATTGTAGTTGTTATTCCAACTGTCTCCTTGCACTTCTTTGCTTTCCCTTTGCTTTCTTGCTTTTCTTCTTATAAATCCAAGTGAATGCTAGAGTGCTCCAATAATACTCTAAGTGTGTAAGTGTGTAAGAGTCTAAGAGAGCCAAATGCTAAACTGACAAAAAGTCGTAATGACCAAAAGTTATGAACTAATTATCTAATGCCTTTTTATCATTGATGTCTCCTTTTTCTTTCATTTTTCCTCTAATTTCTTGCATGCAAATTTTTGTCTCTTCACCTTCCTTTTCTCCTATTTTTCTTTATTTCTCATAATTTAATGTGATTTATTGCCTCTTTGCCTTTGTCAATTTCCATAACCATTAATAAACCACAAATGATGCCCACTATAATGTTTTCCCACCATTTAACTTGGAATACATGTCCCATGACCTTGGTCTTATTTTACTTACACGAAAAATCAACTAGCGGTTGTTACAAACCCCTCCCCCTTGGGGGAACACCGTCCTCGGTGTTTGATGACACCTATGATCAACAAAACACACTACCCACAAAGATTTATAACATAATTCGATGCAGTATTTACAGTGACAAACCGTTGAAAACATGACAAACCTACTGCCAATGGAGCTTTATAAACCCGACTCATTACAATATTTACAAAAATATACACATACATACATATGCACATTTGATTTAACCAGCAAATAAAAGGATACAATGCCTGCATCAGCAACAATGGAATTCAAGGGCTCATACTTCCACCCTCAAAGAAATACTAGGATTCACCTCCTTCCTAGGAAGTCCGTAATCCACTTCCAAAATCAAAGTTTGCCTACAATGTCTAATGCTACAATCCTTGCGCTACTTGTTCTCTCAGTGAACAATTATCGAGTCATTGTTCTAGGGCACACTCCCAATGTGCTTCCGATTCCATTTAGCAATGCTAATTACCAAAAAAAAAATCCCCAACCTTCCCTTCTCTGCTTCCTAGTTCCTCGGGCAATCCTGTCACCCCCTTTCGTGGAGTCACACACCTTGCAAGTTCCTTGACATTCCCTTCTCCGGCGATCCATCCCTTGACAAGGCTTCCTAGCATCGAAAGGTTTAAAAACTAAGGCATATCCCTGCCTCAAAACCATTAGACCGATTATAGCATGATCATGGCAATCAAAGGACACTATTGGGTACCAGTGTCCCACAATGGTCCTGCTCCTGAAGTCCTTTATCGACATATTGTTGCATGTTCCAATTCCTTTTGTTGTTGTTGTTAATTCTCTTGCAGCCTGTTCCAACCACCCAAACCAGACATTTCCATGTTTTCCTGTACCAAGCACATAATTTCCATTAGACTCAAAAGGAATTGTAATAAATTCAAATCACACCTCATTGATAGCTCGTCAATAAGGTACACTTGCAATTTTGTTTACTTCCTATCACAACAAGTCAAATTAGCTCATTGATCAAATCATCATGTATAAACATATCACATCTGGTTAGCTCAAAGCTCAACCATCATAAATCAAAATCATTGACTATATGTGCATAATTAAAACTTGAAATAAATCAAATCGTTCTTTGCTTTTTCCTTTATTCTTTTTTCTTTTTGTACACACACCTGATCAGTTGCCAAACTTGGCAAGCATCCAATGCCTTCTCTTCTATATGCAATATCAACAACAAGGGCATCCCGAGACTAAACTTCCTCTACCCTCCATATCAATAACTTAATACTGGTCTCATCCCAAGTTGTCTAAGGCTCTTGGGGCTACTATCTCAACCCACAGACTCCAGGGAATTCCAAGTTGTTATAGGGCTCTACCCATAGCCTCCAGGGGACCCAATCTATTACAGGGCTCCAACCCACAACCTCTAGGGATCCAAATAATCAATCCCTTACACATACACATACACACAATGTACATCACAACACATACACGCAGATACGGTGTACAACACAATACATATAAGTACACTTAGTGCAACACAATGAATACACATGTCACGATACAATTACTACACAATAGTCATGACACAATACCACATGTACACCATAACACGTACTACAACATCTATACAACATAAAATGTACAACATGTACACAACAATAGTGTTGCACATCCAGAGATCGTGTTGTCTCTACCAGGGATTCTTTCCTTTAGTGTCTTTCCCACACCTTACTGCGTGCATCTACAAGCCAAGTCTCAGGCCTTTGGCTCCTTCCACTATCCATGCATGTCTCAACATGCCACATATCACACTACTTTCATTCCACTAATGTATCCTTCAACGTTGCCTGCGATAATATAAACATAGGCATAGTTATAAGCACATAATATCAAATCATATGCACATGATACTAACCTCATAGATCTTTCAAGGCTACTCTGCCCATTTGATTCCTCATAACATGAAACTTTTTCATGCCATTCACATGCATAAGGAATCATTATTCCACAAGAATGATCTTTGACGACCCCGTCAGGCAATGAAATTCATACACACACACACACACACACATATATATAAACATTAGCATAATCATGATCACAACATAATTACTAGTGCTCATAAGGTCAAGGTTAAGAGAACTTCATTTATCCATGCAACACATGCACAATATTGAGAACAACAATTCCCAACATAGCCAAAGAATTTGATGCCTCAAATCCATTTACTTCACCTTTCATGTTACCATTCTCATGATTGTCTTACCACTATCCATTTACCCCAATGGACCTAACCATCCCAACTAGTTGTCTCATTCTTGCCTTAAGCTCCCCTGTATTCATGCATCGAGCTTCATATAGGTCTTATATTACTTGTTGGGTTTCATTTAGCTCTCCCTGAACTCCATTAAATTTCCTTATTCCCCAACCAATTCCTAATACCCTCAAAACATAAAAGACAAGAACAAGAAGGAAAGATAAAGAAAACATAAAAATGTAAACAACCACAAACAAAGTGGCATGGCCATGCAACAGACACAATCAAAACTGCAAATCAAGCGCAAACAAATAAAAAGATGTCGAAGCACAAGATTTTCAACAGACACCATAAATCAACCCACATGGTACCCACTGCTTCCAAGTGAAAGCTCAACCCGAGTCTTCTTCAAGATATATGGCAGTCTCTTTTTCCATGCAATTCTCTACATCACACTGCCATAAACACATAATTGTGAGTGCATAAATAAATATAACAATATACTAGTTACCTTACCTTGTTGTACTGAGCATGCTACCCCGCAACTGAACACATGCACATATCGTCTCCCAAGGGATTTCAATTCCCTTCACGAATCCAAATGTAACTGGAAACCAACTATCATACCTGCATCTGATCAACCATCTACCATGTAGCTTCCTTGGCCCCATAGTGCTTCCACACACTTTAAATTTCTCTATTGCTCAGTCTCAGAGCACGGGCTTCTTCTGCTACAATATGCATTATGGTTATACCTGGAACTCTTCCTCTAATTCCACCCTCCATCTCAATGATGGATTCCTGGTGATCTGCTTTCCTATTATCCACTGTTACATAGATCTAGGGAATGCTCTAACCTACATCCCTAATTGTCTGCACTTCCTACACACTATAGATATGAGGCCTACCATGCATCCATTATGCCACTTTGATACAATGGGAAATCCTTCCTGTGATGATATCCACCACAAGTTCAACACTGCAATGGTTCTCTACCATTGCCTTTATTTTGTTGCTCCACAAAATGATACCCTATCATCTCTTAGCTGCATTGAACTTCTTGTAAGGTGCCACATTTTCCTTGTCACCTGCCTCCTGAGGTTTTCCTCACTTATAATGTTATTTTCCTTGAGACTAAAGTTAGTTATCTTGGCTTTCATGTTCTTTAAGGAATCATGCAATTTGAAAAATTTCTTCATCCCAAGCAACCATGTTTATGCATCTTCTGATTTCTTCACTTCCCCATCAAAAGTAGGAGGCTCGAATTTCTTGAAGTATTCTGGCAAACATTGCTTCTCACTCCTCTTATAAGGATGCTGGCAGTAATGGTGATGATGTCTCTTGAAACCGAATCTAAGATAAAATACATAAGTGTTATCCCTCTTGTTAGGTGTATCCAAGATCTACCACCTCTGACTGTATCATCTTTGTCCAACCTGTGTCTTCTCTGAGACCTGCTACCATATGGACCATTAGTCTTTTCCTCCTGTTCATGACTGATCCTCAACTGTCCCTGCTTTTGAAAATATAAAAGGATTTGAAGAATCACTGCATTGACCTTTGTTTGCTTTCCCTGAGCCCTTGCAAGCCTTTCATGTGCCTCAATCAACCTATTATTATCTGCCTTGCAACTTCTAATTTATGCCTTCAAACCTCCTAATGTATCTTCTAGATCAGGAGAATACTCTTCTCCTTGTTGCTCAACTGACTTTTCCCATTCCACTGATTTCATATCAGCCCTGTAAGGGGAGTAACGTGAACTGTAGTTCACTACTTTGCTCTTCATCTATGATATTATATTGTCCTGCAACATACCATGTTAGATAAATCAAATAGAAAACATGGTCAAAATCATACCTCAATGTCTCTCATGGGAGGCTATTACATCTACACAAATTAATTCATATTAGCACGGCACATGATAATCTCAAGAACTCAACCACAATGACAATAATCATCATGCATATGATTGTAATTCATATAAAAACAAGTTAACTATCATGCATGACTAATCAATGCACGTGCATAAAACCACACTAATCAATTAACATATGGCATGCCTGTAACCACAACAAAAATAAAACGATGTGCATGCATATAACTGCGATGCATATAACAACTAGTAACCATCATGCTTGCATGCCAAACAATAAACTTGTATGGCGATCACTTAGGAGCCTACCAACCACCCCAGGTGATCATTCCCTAAGTTGAAACTCTTTTTTCACTACGTTTACTCCCCAAATAAACCCATAACACATCATGCATTCATTTGGGAGGATATAATCACACCATAGGCATGTCTCCATGCAATTATGAGCCAATTTCCTCTATTTTGTGCGTGCGATAGCGAGATTTGTGCCACCTTTTCAGGCTAGCCTCTAGACCATTGCCCAGAACTGCCTGTAACTTTCCAAAATCATGACAATGATGATAACAATGTTAAACAATCAAAACTTGAACAACATCTTGACCAATACATGCCTAATGCAAGATAGGCATTTCGTCAAACATATGATGAACATAGAAGCTACAAGTCAAGAATGCATATTTGATCATAAACTTATGATCTTCATCTAAGAATCACCAATAAGGCTCTATGCCCTCTCTGGCTAGCTACAATAACACTTGTTAGCCTATGCATTCGTCAACCGTCCAATAACTTATCAAATCATGAACAAGTGCCATAATTAGAGCACATAATAGAACCATGTGTATAACCATAATACAACCCATGACAAATTGGCCATAAGATCATCATAATAACTAATATAAGTGCTCATAGATCACAATAGGAAAATAACTCATATTAACATATGAAAATGCCAACCATGTCAGGGACTTCCATGTACCACTCGACCATAGATTGGCTAAACCAAAATCTATCTTTCATCCAATCACCCTTGCACCATATTCCAAGCATGAATGTGGGATCATAGGGATTAAACCAAAATAGAACCAACCAGGGCTTCTAGAGGCCAAACCACCTCAACCCTCAAGCATGGTGATCTCACCTATACAATCTAGAAATCACTACCATCAACCAGATTGGTCTCTACCCAAGTTGTCTAGGGCTCTAGGAACTAGTAACTTGACCCACAACCTCTAGGGAACCCAAGTTGTCACAGGGCCCCACATATCTCCCATCTCAACCCACAACCTCCAGGGAACCCAAGATATTTCATGGCTCCAAAGAATTTTGTCCCAACCCATAGCGATAGGAAACTTGAGAACCAATCATAAAACCAAATGGGGAACCCACTACATCATGGTTATCCAAGAAATGGCAACGCAAGGCTGAAACCATTTCCAATCCAAGTAAATCTCCATTCTAGTGACAACACATAACCGAGAAACCACATGCATATACCTGCATCCAAAAACTAACAAGGATATCACACATGCAACCTGTTATCTATAAAGTAAGCATGTTGTAACTGTGGATCCAATTGTCTCCTTACTCTTCCTTGCTTTCCTTTGCATTCCATTTGCTTTCTTGCTTGTCTTCTTCCAAATCCAAGTGAATGCTAGAGTGCTCCAAGAATACTCTAAGTGTGCAAGAGTGTAAGAGAGCCAAATGCTAAACTAACAAAAAGTAGTAATGACCAAAAGATGTGAACTAATTATTTGATGTCTTTTTATTATTATTATTATTATCATTATCATTGATGTCTCCCTTTTTTTTCATTTTCCTTCATTTTTTCTCTAATTTCCCTTGCATGCAAATTTGTGTCTCTTCACCTTCTTTTTCTCATATTTTCCTTTATTTCTCCTAATTAAATGCCATTTATTGCCTCTTTACCTTTTCCAATGCATTTTCCAATTTCCATAGCCATTAATAAACCACGAGTGATTCCTACTATAATGTTTTCCCACCATTCAACTTGGAATATGTATCCCATGACCTTGGTATTATTCTTTTTACCTAGAAAATCAACCTAGGGTTGTTACATTGAGATTGCACAAGTTCCGATTGTTTGAAATCTCAAGGAGGTGTTGCCATGAATCTTCCCAAAAGAGTGTTGATTTACCGTCATAGTCTTCCCATAAGTAATGTTGTTGTATGAGATGTGTTCCTTCTTTTTTCAAATTCCAAATGGAGGATCTATTTTGCTGATGATTGGATCTAACCAGAAGATGAATGGGATTCTTGTTGCCAAACTCATGGTTCCAATTTTTCTTCCATAATGAATGACCTCTTTGGATCCATCACCAACCCATTTTAGTGCCAAGAAATGTGCGTAGAGTGCTAAGCTCATTGAGTCTCAAGCCTCCACAGAGTTTAGAGAAGCATAAATGATCCCAATGTTCTTTTTTTTTTCTCTCCCCAATAATAAATGCCTTTTGATGTTTCTGATTGTTGGGAGAATGGATGTTAGGGCCATGAGAGTTGAGAGGAGGTAGAAATGAAGATATTGAATGAATGGTTAAAGGAGAACAAGATTGCCCACTAATTTCAAAGATCTAAATGTCCAAGTTGTTAGTTTGTTTTCCAATTTGTCGATTAAATCCTCCAAGGCTTTGAGTCTACGCAACTTATCCACCAAAATATTTCCCAAGTATCTTGAATGAAGTTTGCTTCTTTGAAAACCCATGAGCTTGGCAATATGTGTCTCCACTAGCAAAGGGGTATTAAAGAAAAATATTTTAAAATTTTGCATTATTTAATTCCATACTTGAAGCTTTTTCAAACTCATTTAAATATTTTTGAATGGCTTTGCCTTTGCAATCAACAGGGGCTCCCACACAATTTGTATCATCCACAAATTGTTGGTGAGAGATTGGAAGATCCTCTTCGAAAATTCGCATCCTTTTCCATTTATTGGTTGAGACTGCTGCTTTGATGGCTCTACAAAGTCCTTCCATTTCTAAGATGAACAGAAAAGGTGATAGGGGGTCTCCTTTCCATATACCTTGAGTTGGGAAAAGTTGTTGGGAGGGGATCCATTAAGAAGAATGGAGAAGAAGGTCGAGAGGAGAGATTTTATCCACTGAATGCAATCATTGCAAAACCAAAATATCCTACAACCTTAAATAGACAATACCAATTCAAATTGTCTAAGGCCTTTAATAAGTCCATCTTGATGAGCATCCTAGGCATTCTTATGGTTTTCAGGGAGTGGATAACTTCATGAGTAATTAGGATTCCATCCATGATTTGCCATCCTTCCACATACCCTAAATATTACGATGATATGAGCTTTGGCAATAGTGGTTTTAATCTTTTGGATATGGTTTTAGAAATTACTTTATATGCAACATTGCAAAGGAGATAGGTCTGAAAGCATTGGGTTCATCAACCTTATATTTTTTGGGGACTAGCATTAAGAAGGTGGAATTTAAGGCTGGAAAGATTGAGAGAGATTTACGAGATTATTCCATAGCTCTTTAGAGATTCTTTCTTATTATAGGCTAATAAATCCGGAAGAAATCTATGGTGAATCTGTTTGGGCCTGGAGCCTTATTGCGACGCATAGATTTTACGATAACTTCCACTTCCTCACCGTAGCTACTTCTCACAAGTGATTTATTTTTCTCTTGTGTCACCAGTGGTGGAATGTGTTGAATGGTTTTTATGATATATTCCTCTCTTTCATGGTGCAGGTCATACATTAGGTCGTTGTAGTAGCAGACTAATTCTTACTCCATGTCTTTGTGCTCTTAAAGCTTGAGGCCTATGGGTATTTTGAGGGATACAATCTTGTCATTGTGCTTGCATTGAAGCAAGGATGTATCGAAGAAGGATGTATTTTTTTCACCCTCTTTGAGCCAATGAATTCAAGATTTCTACCTCCATAAGATTTCCTCTTACTTTTGTTGTTCTTCCATATGAGTTAATAGGCTAGCTTCGTGTTGCACAAGGTCGTCTCATCTATGTTGTAAGATAAGTGTTTGTGGTAGAGAGGCCATCTTGTTTTCTAAATATTTTATACCTTTGAAAATATTGTCAAAGTCTTATTTGTTCCGTTCTTTTACCTAATTCTTCGTATGCTTGAGTTTTTGTTGGAATTGGTACATCCATAGCCTTCCATGTGGTCCATTTCATTCCACTATTCTTGCACTTTGTCCAAAAAGGTTGGATGCAAAATCCATAAACTTTTAAATTGAAAAGGTCTTGTTTTTGGATTGGATTTTATGTCTAGGTCCACGCTAATAGGCCAATGGTTTGATCCTTTATAAGGAAGGATTGTAACTTCCATGAATATGTCTTTGATCATTAAATATTTTAAGATTAAAAACCAATCTAGTATGAAAGATATTTGTTGGGTTTATATTATTCTATTGTTCCAAATGTGAGTAGCATTGATGGTATAAATGTCCAAAAGTTTTGAGAATGCTATTATTTCCCCAAAAAGGCAAGCTTCATTTTCTATTCTTCTAGTTCCTCCTTTATGTTTTAAGAGGGATTGAATTTAGATAACATCCCCTCTAGTGATCCATGGCATGTCTATAATGACTGGTGCTGGGTTATTAAACGATGTTGAAAAACATGATTTGTCTCCTGGGAAAGTTGGGGCATAGACATGGGATATAAAACATATTTCAGGTTAGGCAATTAAATGGAACTTCACTGTAAGTAAATTAGTGGTGGAAAACATGTCCAAAGCTCCTACTTCCTAAGGATTCTAGAAGGTTGTTAGGCCTCCGACTTGTCCTTATGCATCTATGACTATCCATTGAAAGTTATTCCAATTTCTTGAGGTGATTTTGGCCATGTGTTCACTTGTACACTTGGTTTCCTATATCAACATGAAAGTCAAGGTATCTTTCCTCAATTTATTTTCAATGAGCCTTTGTTTTCCTTTACAGTGTAGGCCCCTTATATTCCAAGAGATAAAATTAATTGAGAAATAGGGTTAGTGGAGGGATAAACCTTTGAGATTAACTTGATTCGACCTGAATTGAGCAATAACTCTGGTAGCTCTTCAAGGATTTGTTGGTCATATTTTATTCCTTTTTTCTTTTCATCTTTCTGTGATTTATGGGATTCTTTGAAAACTTAGGATTGAACTCCCAATTGAGAACCTGAAGATGATATACTTGATTATTTTTTCTGAGCTTGGATTTGAGCTTTGAGGTAGGCTTTTCCTCGGATTTGAACTCGATGTTGCAATATTGTGATGGGGTCATTACCCTTCAAGGATTTGGTCATGCTTGTTAAATAAAGGGTGTTGAGATCCATTTCTTCAGTATCATTGGTTCTTGTTTCATTCTCTTGATCCTATGTGTTGACATTTTAAAGTACTGGTTCTAGAATTGATTAAGGGTGCTTTTGGTTCCTTCTATGGATTGGGAAAGATGTGCTTCAAGATTTGGCTCAAATATGGCTTGATCTATGTCTTAGGGTTTTTTAAGTTCCTTCTGGAAAGGATGAGCTAAGGGATCCAAACTAGTTAAAGGGTCAAAGTTATTTCTAGTTTTAGGTTATTTTCTACAGAGTGGGGGCAGAGCTTTGTGGCTTCTTCATCAAGATTGAGTCATGACTGGGGTTAAAAAGGAGCATTCCCTGAATAAGTGGTCATATCCATGACAACAACGACATTAGAAGGGGATGTGCTCATGATGCAAGTTTTATTTCTAAATCTCATCTTGAGAGTATATATTTATTGATTCAAGGAATGGCTCAGAAATATTCATTTAAACACAAATATTTGCATAAGAAATGTACCTTACTTGTTTGGTGGCTTAAGAAACCTCGGCAAAGTTTCCGAGAGCATTTATTATTCTGACATGTATTTCTCCTTCCCAAAATTCTCGTGATATTGAGTACAAGCAGATCCATACTAGAGTGGCTTTAAAATATTCTTTGTTTGGAATGAATCTTTTTGTTTAATACGAGAAGTATAGTCCAATTAAGTTGTAAAAGCAAGGTTCTCCTTCAAAAATCTTGGTTTTGTCTTCAAGACTTGCAAAGATGACCATAAAGAAGCCTTTTGGTCCAAGTTCCAACTTGATTTGTCCCTTGGGCTACCATCTTTGTTGGATCCACCATGAGAGCATTGTTGTCTCACACACACACAAACACACTATGTGAAAAATTTCATTGTTTAAATTGCATTTTTAAATGGATAAATAGATTCAATGCCTTGAAAATATCATTAGGAGCTTGGAGTGTGTAAACTATACAACATAAACTTATCATTACAACAAATCTTTGATGAATAAAAAAATGTACCTCGAAAAAGCTAAAATATAAGAACTTATTTTTTCCAATTATTTTTATATAATATATACATTTTTTTTAATATTAACATTGAAATCTTTCATTTAACATAAGTATTAAAATTCTTTATTTTATAACTACATTAAACACATAATTTTTTTATTATTAAATATATTTTTCAATACATATCACTCTAATGCAATATTTATTTATGACTTGTATTAATTTATTATATATTATTATTAATTAAAATGTTTATTTTCAATTACTTTTTCTCTTCACTTCATAATTACGATTTGAAATATTTAAAATAATAAGATACTCATTTCAACTTACAGTAAATTTAATTTTAATTGTGTATATAATTTCAACTTTTTCAAAAATCAACTGACAAAGATTCAATATTCACGGAATATGTTTCTTCTGATTACCACATCGACAACTATGATATCTACGACTATGATTTATGAGAGTGATCTCCTTTTTCACATTACAACTTAAAAATAAAATATTTGAATCATGAACTACCGTTGGTAACGTGGCAATTAAGGTAATTCAAACTATTTTATGAAAGATATTGAAATCATGAACTGTCGTTGATAATCTGGAGATTGAATCTTGAACTTTTGTTAGTTAGTATTTTAGCAAGAGCTAACCAACTTGTCATAGGGCATTAAATGATTGGTTAGCTGCATGCCTTTTAACTTTATAACACACCCGTGCACATAACGAGATAAATGAAAAATAATGGGGTGTGTTATAAAGTTAAAGGGCATGTAGCTAGCTAGTCATTTAATGCCTTGTGGCAGGCTGGTTAGCTCTTGCCTTTTAAAATGGTTGGGAAGATATTTTCAAATCTATTGACAACTTGGCAAAATATGTTTTCTTTCTTGATAAATTGGAATGTTCTATATTATATAAAATTATGAGCAATATATTAAATAACGCAGTGTAGTTAGTGTTTTTTGTCGCTTAGTTTAAATAAAATATTTTGATGTTATGATGTGTTGTAAGTGAAACAAGAATTGCTCTTATTAAAACAATTACTATGGTGCGAGTCATAAGGTATCTAAAAAAATTGAGCAAATGGAAGAGGGTAGATGGCCTAAAGTTGTCTTTAGTGATAGATTGTGCAAGAGAAAAAATACTTGGATGCAACAAAATAACAAATGGTTTAGTAAATGGGGTATTTGCTTGAACGCGTGTCCCATAAAGAACAAAAAGATAAAAGCTTTTGTTATGAAAAAGTTCCACAAGCGTACTTGGGATAAGGAGCTAGGAAGAAAGAAAAAGTACTATATTGAAGTGTTTAATCCCACTCATAGTCATCAACCAAAATCATACATAGAGGCCAATATCTCTTGGAGAGCCAAAATTCTGATTGCTCAGTTAATGAATAATTCTCATCAACTCTGTTATTAAACATGGTGCTGGAAAATGCCAAAAGAAGTGTGGGAGGAAAGAGTATGCATTTTTTGTTCTTCTGTAGAAGTGGAAACATAAAAACATTTCATTTTAGAATGTGAGGCCTTCAAAGACAACATGGAAAATCATGCAGATATGCTCGCAACTTGCTCTTGGGATAATCTATTTAGTGAGGGTTTGTCAAGAAGCTGGGAGCATTTATTTTGAAGCCTCATAGAAAAAGGGCCGAATACATCAAGCATATGAAGAAGCAATCTGTCCCATAGGCAATCTTTAGCCTTGTGGACATTAAAATAATTTCTTTCTTTCTTTCTTTCCCAATAATAATAAAATTATAAAAATGAGTTATATAAATATTTGTTTAACCATTTTTCTTTATTGATTTTTTTAATGTAATTAAACATTTTATGGTAGGTAAGAGTTATATATAATATATATATATAGAATTGACATTGAAGAGAATGACAACAAAAAAAATGTTTTATATTTATTTATTTAACATTGAATGATGATGATTTTTTATATAATATTAATGTTATAAGGTCAAAGTTATTGTCATTGAACGTATGTTGAGCAAGATACTTATGGGATATTGACTTGGTAGGCATAATGTGACATTGTGTTTTGACTGGAATTAAATGACATCTTAATTAACTATGGTTAAGATGCAAAGATTTTGTTTTTATTCGTAAGTTTTGATGGTAGTATTATATGGCCTAATGGTTGAAATGTCAAACTCATTGTTGTCAATATTTGTTGATTGTGCTTGATAAAATATAATGAAATCTACCTATGTTCAGAACTTTTGATACAAATTGATTTACCATTTATTATCTTCCTTTGAATCGACAAATGATACACTTCAGTCTAAATTAAAATATTTTTTTTGTAAGTTCAACAACAATGAGGCTACATCATGGTTATGTCCAAGAATAATAATTGAATAGGGTGGGGAATTGAACGAGTGACTTAACATCTAGGAGTGCCTTAACCTTGCACCTAATTACTATCTATCCAAGACCCCTTGGACAACTAAATTAAAATAATTAAAATATGGAGTTGTTTTAAATTATATTTATTGATTTTAATTGGGATTTATTTACTTCAATCATATATTTATGAAATAAAAATGGTTTTATTATTTTACTTTAATTTAATATATTGATTGATTAAATGATTTTATTATTAGTTAATTGTAATAGTAATTTACTTAATTTTATTCATATGTAAATTTAAAATGTGAAACAATTAAATTTTTAATTAGAGTGAAATAATATTATTTTTTATTTGAGTGAGGAAGTATTCAGATAATATTGAGATATTTTGGTTTTGATTTTTCTCTGAATTAATAAGTTCCTCGTTTATGTATAGCAAAGTGTTATCCTATATATATATAATTTTATGATATAATCCTATATAAACATTTGATTTTGGAAATACTTAAATTTGTTGGTTTGTGTTGTGATTTCAATAGCCTTATGACTAAATAAAGCATGTGTAATTCTAATAATATTATAGGTTATGTGTGTATATATACATGTGCATGCATGTTATAATACATAAGTGAAATGATAATTTTGTCTTTTTGAAATTTATTTTTATGTATATTCTATAGTGTAATTCAATATATAATAGAGAAAACTTATAATTTTGTCTTTTTGAAATTTATTTTTATGTATATTCTATAGTGTAATTCAATATATAATAGAGAAAACTTA
>APFE031314355.1:59552-83154 GCA_000404065.3 Pinus taeda
TATATAAACGTCTGATTTTGGAAATACCCAAATTTATTGATTTGTGTAGTGATTTCAATAACCCTATAACTAAGTAGAGCATGTGGTATTCTAATAATATTTCAATAATAATATTATAAATTGCATGTATGCATGCATGTGCATGTATGTTATAATACATGAGTGAAATGATATTGTTGTAATCTAATTTCATATATATTCTATAATGTAATTTAAGAAATGTGACTGTGTGTTTAATAAAAAAGAAAAACATAAATTGATTTTTATTTATCTCTGGTTTTGTAATCCATGTCGTTATGCATTGGTCACTTTCTTATCTTTAACACCTTATTATTCCTTTTCTTCAAGACATTGATTGTGTATTTATTTGATTTTATTTATGTTTATGGAGCTCATGTCTTGGCATTTGCTTTCCTAAAGCTAGTTGATAAAGTATTACATTGATAAATTGTTAATTTACATATGGTTGGAAATTTTCATTTGGATTGTGCATTGCTAGTATTAGTAACTATGGAAGATGATTCTTGAGTTTGAAGAAAGCTCCATAATTAACAACAACGAAAAGAAGACTACATTCATTTTTTGCCCTTAAAAAAATAGATTATATAAAAAATAGTTGTTGATAAACATTTTTACATAAAAACACATAAATATAATTTTATTATATTTAATTACAAATACTTTACTAAATTAAATTTAATATTAAAATTACAAATTCAATATTTATATATAAATATATATAATAAATATATATATATAATATATATTATATAATATATATAATATATATATATATATATTCACCATAAAAATTTTACAAATTTAAATTAATTAATTGATTTAAATTTTGTTTTATTAGTTTATTTTAAAATTAATTAGTAAATCTCCTAATCGGGATGAGTGCGGTGCTAGAGGCACCAGGCCTGAGTTGACATGGACGGTACAATAAAATTCATTGCAGTCGCACCCCACATGCTCAAGGCAGGGAGTGTAGTGTCCTCTGCCTTGAATGCATGGGAGGTGGGTTGGCAAGGTGGCAAAGGGGGACTTAAGGGAAGGTGGCAGAGTGGGAAGAGTTATTCGACGTGTAGTGGAGGTGAAGGGTATAACAGAGAAGGCAAGAGCTGCAGAGCGGGAGGGTGGCAAAGCAAACAAGTCTGCGAGCAAGCGTCGACTCTTGGGTATGTAGACTGGTCCTGGTCTTGCTCAATTCATAAGTTCTAGATGGGTTATAGCGGAAATAACATGAGGTGGTGGGAGAGTTGCTAGGGAGGAGGGAGAGGCGTGAGGCCACCCCAAAGAGGCTTAACCTAGCTTGGGAGGAACCAGGGAAGACAAGGGGGAGCTTTGGCTTGGCTATGTGCTAC
Organism: Pinus taeda; assembly: GCA_000404065.3. Taxonomy (NCBI): domain Eukaryota; kingdom Viridiplantae; phylum Streptophyta; class Pinopsida; order Pinales; family Pinaceae; genus Pinus; species Pinus taeda. The sequence continues at coordinate 60,920 of APFE031314355.1, forward strand.
TTTAATTTTACTATCAGGCAAAGGTTGGGGCTGTGAGATGATGGATATCGAGCGAAGCATAGAAACCCACCCTGACCCAAATGACCAGCCTGAGGGCATAGGGGTTAATGAGAAAGCCTCGCCTGGGCGACTATGCATAGTTGAGAATGGCAAGGGAGTGTTGCAGCCAGGGGGATGGGACGCAAGCAGGGTAGGAAATGGGCTGAGCGAACCTGAGCAAATGGCAATGCATAACCATACGGGAGTAGGTAGGGACCCTGGATGGCATGAGAGGCAGAAAGGCAAGCAGAAAGTGGCATGGACATCACCGGTAGAGGCAAGGGTTTGCGAGCATGATAACATTAGAAACACTTAGCTCCAAATGGGGCTGAGAGCCAGGCTATGGCTGCATGGGGGTGACCAATTTCCGAACAGTAGCAAGGGTGAGAGGCATGGAAACAAACCAAGGGAACCCTATTCCCATCCCTCTTCCACTGGCCACCTGTGGGCACAGGGATACCTTTGCTTGTCGCAAACCAGGAACGACAGTAAATCATGGTTAATGCAGTTATGTTGTGTTGAAATTATTGATTTAGTGCAACTAACAATGTGGGAATGTATACAGGTTACAATTCAACAGAGTATGGTTCTAGCAAGACGTGGTCAAGGCCGCAACAAGGGCCTAGAACCCTGGACCAAGAGATCAAGCAGGGTAGAAGGCAATAGGGGTCGCAAGCCGTCGAGAAGTTCATAGCTGAGGCAACCATGACATACAACGAGGAAATCAATGAGTGAATCCGAAAGCTGATCGACGATTGGGAAGACCAGGTAAAGAATGAACTGGAACCAAACGATGAAATAAAAGTCTGGAGATCAATGGTGCCTGACCCAGGAACCACCAGAGGGTGAATCACACAATTCAAGCACACCCTATACCTGTATTTCCCGATGAAAAGTTTGTTAGGCAAAGCATTGGAGCAAATATATGTGGGGATGGCAGTTACAATGCAAAGCCTTCCTAATTATATAAAAGAAATGGAAAAGATCTTGTTTCAGCTGCACAAACAACGCATTAGGATGGACTGGATTGACCATTACATCCCTTGCATAGTGGAGCTCGTTGGCATGCCAGAAGCAACTATTGATGATCCTGCCCCAATAGCCTCAGACTCTGAGGAGCAAAATGTCAAGAAATATTAGTTTTCCGATACTCAGTTTTTGTTTATGCGGATAGCATTTAAATTTCGAGATGTATATGTCAGTTGTCATAGTTTTACTATTTGCGGTCATGAGACTAAAACCTACCTAGCCCTGCTAGAAAGACTGAAGAAGTTATGTTTTTGGATGGTGTATAATGCCGACCTATGGCCAACAAACTCGGTTTCCCCTTGGGGCGAGTTGAGACCACCGAGTAAAACTGTGTGGTTTAAATTTGCCTTATATATAAACTAGAAAATAGATGAACCTGCCAAGCATTACAAAAAAAAAAAAAAAAAAAAAAAAAAAAAAAAAAAAAAAAAAAAAAAAAAAAAAAGAATAATAATAAAATATAATAATAATAATAATAATAATTAAAAAAATCTCAATCCAAAATTTCAAATTTTCATGTATAACAATATTAATAGTAGCATCACTACTTTAAAAAGTGGATCACATCTACAGTCACACACTTATATCATAATGTTTGCTGATTGATTACAATTTTTTTTTTTTTTTTTTTTTAGAGTTGCAAATTTAAGAATTATAGAACTCACCTATAATTATATATTCAACGATAATATAGAGACTACTTAGCGACTTCTCAAATTTTCTAAAATGTTAATTAACTACCAAATATATTTATGCACTTATGTTAAGTGGCTACTCAATGGCAATTTAGTAAGATTGCATGGAGATCGGTTACATTATCACATTGCTAATTCTTAAATGAAAAACAAAAGTGGTACACATCCCTTCACATCAAAAATGTTGCATCTAATATTTAATGAGATAATTCCATTCATAATAAATGTAACTCCATTCATAATAAAATAAAATAATGGATTGGATGACAAATCAAAGAGTGAATGCTTATATATAATCATTTTCATGACAAAGCACAAGTGTGGTACTCTAAAGAATTATACTTATTTATAACATTAAAAAATTAGAAAAATAAACTAGACATGAAAGAGAAGTAATTCCAGTGATGTAATCTAAGAATAATATAAAGAGAAATAATTCTAATAATCTAGTCTAAGAATAATATATAGGGATCATTATAAAGAGTACAACATTAATAAGAGTTGCAATTAAATAATAATTATACTTACTCAACTGACGGGATGGGGAGTAGAAAACAAAAAGTACACATAGTTAAATCATGCACAATGATAATACACCCAGCCAGTCCTGGAATTTGATGTCCTGTAGGACGTATTTTGAATTCTAGGACGTATTTGACGGTAAGTGTAAATATTTCCACGTCAAGTTTGACATATATTAGATATTTGAAACCTGTCAAAATGACGTTTATATTTGGATTTCAATCGTCAAAACTTATGATACCTGTTTTGAGTTAGTAACGCTAGCCATGGACCATTACACAACCAAGTTTGAACTTTGTAGAGTGTAGGGTTTTGGTTTGGAAAGAGAAGAAAAGGACAAAGGAGAGGAGTATGGAAAGGTAGATATCCATTACATTCATGCCTTTTTTATCATGTCTCGGCATTCGCGGCTCGAATTTTAGAAACTCCAGGTGGCCTCGACATTGTGATATTGGTCCAACTTCTATATAGGCAAGGTTGTTGATGGGTTTGTTTTCTGTTGGTTTGAAGACGAAGGAAGTAGAGGAGGAGAATGTACTTACTATTACGTCAAAGGTCTTTCAAACTTATCCTCAACATCCAGACTTGACTTGGGCACGACTCTTTTTCGTTTTTTTTTTTTCATGTGACTCCCCGAGGTTGGGGTTTAGTTTGGCTTAGCTCCTAATTTTGAGTGTCAAGAATGGTGGAACACAGAGGAGATCCATATGAGGAAGAATGGTGGAACACGGAAAAGGAGATCCACAGAGGGAACTTCCATTGTAGTGAAAATGGAGAATCCAAATTGGTCCATGGTGGAATTGCAAAGCCCCACGATGATTTCCATCACTCAGATAAGCAGGGCGGAGGAAAAAAATGGCAGGTTGCTTACCTGGGTTTCGCTGTTGAAATCTCATCACGCCATGGGATATGGACCCTTCTGGAGGACGTGAAAAGAAGAGTCACTTTGAGCAAGAGTTAAAATCGTGTGACATACGAGGACAAAATAGGGAAAGGTAAACTATACGAAGTCATTAGAGGGTTTATGTTATTTTCCATCCTGATGCCAGGGTTTGAGATTATGGCTTATATGAAAGGCTGACACTTTAGCCACTGTTACTTCAACTTTTCTCCTTTGATGGACTTGCAGGGCATTTTGTATTCCATAAATTCAGAATGGGTATTTGTCAAGGCCACTTATCTTACCCCTTCTCTTCAAACATTGGCCAACATTTGCATTGTTTTATTTCTTATCCAATTGGCAGATAGATTGGTGTTGGGAATGGTGTGCCTATGATCCTGATTTAAACAGGAACGCAACAAAATACAGAGATAACCATATACACAAATATGCAGCAGAAATAATACTTCATTTCATTAATGGAAAACACTGAAATATGCTTACAACTAGAAATGGAAATAAACCAGCTAGGGCGATGGTAGCTTATCTCTGAGAAGAGATGTGGTGACTACATGCCTCTTAACTGTTCCGAATTGTGTTACAATGAGGCTCGAAGGTCCATTTATTGTTGAGAAACAATGGAAAACCCTTCACATTCCAAAACCTAACCCTAGAAGATGAAACGCCAAATTGTGGGCCCCGTTTTGGGTAAATTGGCACATCAATTTCCCGGGGTCGTAACTTTGGCATACGATCTCCGTTTGACGCGTACGGTAGCTCGTTAGAAAGATCTATCCGAGAAATACCACTTTGGGAAGGGCAAAATCGGTCCATGGACCCATGTTGCCCCCAGATTTCCCAAAAAACGTCGTTTAGGGCCTCAAAACGGCTCCAGAAGTTCAGGACCCGAAAAAAAACTGCTAAAAATAGTAAATTGTGCTACAATTTAGGAAACTAAAAAGACTGAAAGAGATAGTTGTGGGGGTCCAAATGGGATAGGTGGGTGGCCACCAACATCCACCTGGATCAGCCTGTGGATCCACTTCAAGAAGAAAGTCAGTGCCCCAATTCGAGTTCCCAAGTTCTACTATAGATTTGGAGAACAATGCGACTGCAAACTATCTGATGGTTCTGCTTCATATTCCCATGTGTAATGAGATGGAGGTAAGCTTAAGCCTAAGCTCTTGTATTACAAGGTGGGTTCTTTTAGTCTTCTCAACCTACATTATCTAACAAGGTTCTTGTTTTGTTTTGTATTTTAGAAGAGAATCTAGGCTACATAATGCTAGATTTGACGGGCAAAGGGCTTTGGGATCCCAGCCCTAGTGGCTAGTAAGGGTTGAAGTGGGTGAAGTTGGATATTAAATTGAGTTGCAGCAAGATCAAGATACAAAGTTAGTTCTTAACGTTGACTGGAGAAGAGGAGACAACCGCGTGATTGAACAACACCTAAATATCTAGGTAGAATAAACACATTTTTCAAGTATTTGATCGAGCCAATGACATCAATTAATTTCATTATTAAATGTCTACTCGACATCACATAGATTATTTGTTCCATGATGGTAATTGTATCAATGTTTGTTCTCCACCACGTACAAAGGACAAGCAACAAGAAAACCTAGTATTCATGGTTGCTTGGGCAGAAGGAACTGCGAAATTTTTGACAAACAAGCCAGACTACAATAGGAGTCCTCCGCAACACTTTTCTTTAAGTCGGAATGTGTACATCATTCAGTCAACTTTGCAAGGTATCATATTACTTTTAACCATGTTTTAAATGTTCTGTTTTGTGTAAAAAATCCTCTAGCTTTTGACTTTTGTTTATAGTGTGGAAAGTGAAAGATTCATTATAGTTTCAAGCATTCACATTTATGTCATTGCAAGCTCAAACACTGCTTATTCCACCTTCCCTAATTACCACGTCTGAAACCCATTATTATTCTAGTTGATTTCAAAAATTACTACTGCAATCGCTGGAAACCATTATAACAGTTGATTCAAACAAATTTTTACCGGTGACATATTTATGCTTCTATTACTAATCATAGTAAAGTAATTTTCATGTTATGTTATCCATAAATGAAAACTCAAAGGATATTTTGAAATCTTGATTGTCTACTCACTTTGTCCGAACTCTTCCTTTTGACATGACATTTAAATATCTATTATATGTAATATGATACTTACACATATAAATCCATATATTATAAAATACATGAGATTATATTTTTCCCTGAAACATTTTTACAATAAATACATAGGTTGAGAAAGTATTTGTGTCCTGCCACTGCCACTGCCACTCGTAACTAGGTGTTGAGGTACTTTTTTATAACAAATACTTAGATTTATGATTAAATGCACTCTTCGTATATATTTATATATTGTCTTTTCTTTTAATAGAGAGATCTAAAATTGACACTAAAGTAGTTGAACACTGGGAGCTAATTACATCTAACATGTTCTCCTGCTCCTAATGTTTGTAGAGCATGATGCCTCATCATTGTATCATAAACATTCAAAATTATGAAACTATCAAAATTATTTCTAATTGAAATCATCAATGTACAAGAAAAAAAAGTATAAAGTCATATTTACATTACCAACGAAAGGAGAATTGAGTAATTAATCTATAATGTATCGAGTGAGGCCTATTAAATGCTCTATTTAATCAAGATATTGTTACAACTTACTTTCCAACTTCTTTCCTCATCATATCAATATTTATTATTGATTAAGAGGGATGTCGTCTTTTTAAATGTTATACTTTTACAATGTATTATTATTTTCTAACTTCTCATCTAATAATGGTGATCGAGGATTTTTATCATCTTAATCATGTGGTTTATTTTAGTGTTCTTTACGTGTTAACATTTAAGTATATAATCAAAAGTATTAATCTCAAAAGCTAAAAAATCTCATAAAGCCTTAAAGTATGGTTGCATGCTATTTAAAAACACCTATGTTAACTTAGGAAAACAAGGCACTCTCAGAGAGAGATTAATGGAAGCTGAGATGTAAGAGTAGTTTCTAGATAAAGGAAGATTGACACTCAAAAATTTGAGTAGAACATAAAATGAAGGGCATGAAAAGTTCAAAAACGTCATCAAATTTTCATTTGACGGGCAGAGGGGATTTGAAATTCCAGGCCTGCACCCAGCTAATACTTGCTTACTCATCCAAGCGGCGACAAGTAGAAAATACACCCAACTGAATTATGCACAATCTGAAAATCCACCACCGAGATCCACAGGGATTGTCTGATTATGCTCACTAGAGTGATGATTCAAAGCGTTGGGACCGATGTGATGGCCAAAACTTCAAGATTAACATATACAACTTGCTTAAGGTGTTGAAGTGCTTAGCCATATCCATCGCGCATTTGTAATGATTGGAAAATAAATATCATAGTCATTAAATTCTCTATTTCCATTTTCTTTCATGATAATGATGATTGTACTTTGAGGTCATATGTTGTGGGATGATTTTTTATTTTTTAAATAATAATATGTAACCAGTAACCGTCATTCCATAATACAGACTCCATCAAGTCTTGGTACGTATTTCAAAGCATGGTACAAATTGCATAAGGTCATAGTATGTATTTAGAGTATGGTAAAGGTGGGTATATATTGATAATGTTTACATAATAAGAGTCTATCCAATCAATTTCAAGATAAATAGCTCAAAATATTATTTAAAAATAATAAATTTTAATTTCTAATGTTAGACTATAGCAAATTTGCAATTTTTTTGGGTCAAACCCAAACTAATATGAATTTGAACAAAAACTAAATACAATATTACCTACTCCAACAAAAATAATAACCTAAAATACATATTATTAAATATAAATATTATATATTTTGATATGTTTCTAATGATGTATAATTTTATTAATAGAACATTTAAAACATATATGTTAAATACATATGGTTTACTAATCGAAATGGGTGAATTTGAAACATTTAATACACTTGTCAAATGCGTATTATTTCATGGTAGGAATGGGGCATAATTTGTTTTTCATTAAGTTTTGTGGTAGCGGTGATGTCACTGGAAAAGTGTTTGTAGATGGTGGGTTGGATATGGAAGTTTTGTGAAGCAAGAAATATGTAATGAATAATGTCTTCGTTGATGAAAGATTGTTGCATTTATTATTATATTTTATAAATTATTATTTTATTTAGGGCATTATCTAGAATTAGTGGCATTTAAAATTAAACTATATTATCTAGAAATTAGATGGCATTATCTAGAGTAAATCAAAATAATTATCTAGAATAATTAATTTAATTAAGTGGCATTATCTAGAATATTATCTAGAATTAGTGACGCATTTAAATATAAAATTAGATATGAATTAATTTAGAAATGAAAATAAAAATGAACAATTTTATCCTGTGTATGGGGATGATTTGATATTTTTTTGAAGTTTTAAGATTATTCTAACGAGCTTTAATTTTTGTTATCCTCTGTATTTCTTCTTTTGGGAAAAGAAATTGGTATATATATTATTTTTATTACTTTTTCTTGTAGCAAACAGGTTAGTATAATATTGAGGGTTTATTTTTAATGGTTGATATTAGCTTTTAATAATTATTAGGTTAATAATTTTCATAATTATAACACTAAGCCTGTTTATAATATAATTATTATAATTTTATGAATATGTTTAATCGACTCTATATAAACCACATTTAATTAATGTGATGGTGCTAGTTTAATATAATTAAAACAAGAACACACACTCTAAAATGAATAATTAAATGGACATTAGTGGACAACGAATGATATTCAAATAATTTATTTGAGTTTTATATTGATTTTTTTTCAAGTATAAAAAATAACCATTTTTAATATTTGAAAGTGAAAATATAAGTATTTTTTTCTTACTTTTAATTACTTTATCTCTCTTTAAAGTTGATATAAAATTGTTTTATTTCATATGGATATATAAAATTTTTAATGAGTGAGAGTGAAATATTTTTACCATCTCCTTCTTGCTAAGTTGTAATATCAACAACAAATAGAGCGAGCATAATGAGAATTTGATTATTGATATTTTACCAGCTTAGATCCATCTTAGCTCTGGATCTACCCAGCACTGAGAGGGATCAAATATTTTTCACTCTAAAAGAGGTTTAAATCTCAAGAGTTCAGATGGATCTAAGTCAATTTAATTTCCTCCTTTGAATAGGCTATATTCCACATGAATACCATGGGTCAATATCATGGGTTCTCATAAACCTAGAGCTCACACACACACATATATAAATAAAAATGAGTATTATTAAATGTAATTTTGTGCTCGATCGCAACAAATACATAGGGAGTACACATCTTAGTTTCATAACTGCCTCAGAACCAACAGACTACTAACCCATTACATAGGATTGCATGACGACCTATTGACATATTAACAAGACTCTGACAGGTTACCAAAGAGTTCATTACAGTGTTTTCTACTGAAAGTGACAAACCCTAAATTTACAAAATTTGAGACCCTTACAAAAGCATTGTCTACTAAAATTACAGACTCAAGAACCCACAAAAACTATAACCCAACAAAAGACCCCATGAAGATCATTCTAATTCTAAAGCTGGCTTATTAAGGTCTATATTTGGCTTAGATGGTCCTGAAGAGATGGAGAAGGTCTGATGAGCTTGAGATCTGTGAGGATCCCTCTAAGAACATCGACCTCATCTTCCAACTTGACAATTTGATGCTTTGGAGTCAGAATTTGTTATTCTTGTTCAATCTGCACATGGAACATCTTCCAAAACTTCACATAACTATCATAGTCTTCCCTCTGCAAAGCTTCTTTGAACTGACTAACATGCACAGGGTTGTTCCATGGAGCAATGCAGCTAGGATCAACAAAAGAACACTGTGAGCCTGAGAGACCGTTGTGGCAAATGACCCACAAACAAAGGTGATGATCCCTAGACTTCCCTGCTACAAGATAAAGCACCAGGATCCTATCTTGAGGCTCTTCACAGAGCAGAATAGAGGAAGCCCGACTTGATGCCACAATTAGATACAAAGACCAAACCTTTTCCAATTCCTCAACCACAAGCATGAACATAGATCTCTTGAATTTCTAGGTGGATGTTGAGCCAAATTGAGAGCCATTTTATCTTCAGATTGCTTCTCTTTCCACACGAATGACATCATTTTTTCATTAATTTCGTTCGAATTCCAATCAATAAAATTATTTAGAAATCTTGCTAGAGGGTGATTCCAATAATGTAACCATAGAAATTCAAAAGTGCAAGCATGCAAAGAGGGGAGATCAACCTTTTCATGGCAATGGATATCACATGAAGCCACACCAAGGATATAGCAGGGAAATGACATCTTAACTAACAAAGTAATGGCGATAGGACAAAAAAGACACTTGAGGGGCCTTAAAATGGAAAGGGATGAAACTGAGCGGGATAAAGGGAAGAGAAAGGAGGGAATAAGGTGGATAGGGGCGGGGAAATGAGATGATGGAGGAGTTAGGAGATAGGAGGAAGAACTGGGGACATAAGGAGAAATAAAGGGGACATAAATCCCATAAGGAGAGAGAGAAGAAAGGGAGAAATACATTTATTAAAAACTTAAATTTTAAAATAAAAATAGAGTCAAACAAGATGCTAGAAATTGAATTCATTAGACCTTAGGGAACGAGAGTAAGATTGACCTTACCATTGATTTCAAGCATGGCTTCTCCTAATGCACAATCTTTGTTTGCTTCCAAAACTACTTCCACTTTGTTACCTCCAAGGATATGATAACATTCTCTAGAGTGCAAGAAATTTTCCAAGATTTTGATGTGAAATAGAATCTGGGAGAGGTAATTGTCCTTTGGGTTGCCAGGTTTAGTTAGATACAATATTGTGATCAGTGAGTCACCCAAAATGATGATGTCGCCAATACCTTTATCTTTTGCAATACTGAGGCCTTGATAAAGTCCATAAAGTTCAACCTAATTGTTAGTCTTCCTACCCAATCCCCATGTGTATTTTTTTTAGCTATTCCAGCGGGATTAAATAAGATCCCTTCCCTTCTTGCCACCATTGGGTTTTTATTGGAAGCCCATTAAAGTGAGGAATACATTTTTGCTGGCGGGACCTCCATTTTTTCAATGCCTTGGGAGACATGCAAAGTTTCCATCTAGAACGAGTGGCCTTTGGGGAAACGAAAAAAAAGGGGTTTGGAGAGAGAGAGAGAACCCACCCACTAACCTTCCAAATTGATCAGGTGCTCAATATTTAGCTCAAAAATCAAAGTTCTCAGAATGGAACAAAACCTGAATGACTACGTTCGTCTCGAAAAAACGATCCTAACGTAACTCGTTTCACTGAAAACTAAGTTCATATGAGAAAGTTATTGTGTTCTGGTCGCTTTGCTACACAGGGGAAATTTGCAAAAAAAATGCCGAGTCACTGCATAGTGAACAGTCCGTACTACTGACATGGCAAGTGACTAGGCAGGGTCAATGGTGGTCAACATCAAATCACAGTTGGACAAGTGTCACATTTAGATTGGGTTTCAGGTGGTGTGTTGGCACAATTCTATTGGCTTGTTTTTGGGCCAATGAAAGGATGCCCCGTGGCAAGCCTGGACGTTGCCACGTGGCACCTCCCAAAGGCCTAGGCAGGGCTCGATAGTGGAGAATTTTTTTTGGGTGGAGTTCGGGTTAAACCCGTGACCTCCACTATACAGTCCACAAGTATTAACCACCTCCGCTACCAGTTGTTGCTTATCCCTATAACAGAGCATACATAGTTAAACTATATTGCAGTTTGGGTTGGCGATTAGGGGAGGGCCAACCATCCCCATGTGAACACAATTGTAGTTAACTACAAACAATTATATGCCAACAACTCCAACACTCCAACACCGCAATGGTCTTCGTCTATGTGAATGCCATGATGTTACACCAAATGGTTAGTGCAGTGGGTTCATGTGATCCCATCTAAACTGCCAGTAGTTTCAGTTACAGTTAGCCTAATCCACGGGGTTAGCACTAATCACCTCCATTAAACCCGACTTTACATTAATTAAACTTTGAGTTAAACTGGTGATGTTTTAGCGGACCTCCTATTTCGGTGGGAATTCCAAAAATAGCGTGGCTAATTGGAGTCATTCTAGATTTAGAGGAGTTTTTCTAGGAAAAGACTGTCTGAGTAATAGGGAGAGAAATTTTCGATCAAATTGAGTTCAAAAAGAGGTGTTTTTGGCTAACTGGGACATCTCTGAACACATTGGTGTAGGTATCAGGAGCCATAAAGCTTTGTAAAACAACATTTTCCCACATTGAGCTAATACAGAAGCCCAAGCCATGGAAGTTGGACGAAGGAGATGTAGCCCAGGAGGGGTGAACTCCTTCAACAAAACTCCGTGTTATGTGTCTATCTAATGGTTTGTTGTATTTTTCGCTGTTGTTATTCAACATTGATCATTTAAGTTATTTTTCTCATGGATGTCATTTTAAACTTAAGGGAATTTACATGTTTACATACCCAAAGAACTACTGAAACCTCAGTACAAGAAGCAATAAGCAAGCACATGTTTAGAAATTTGTAATTGATATTAGCATAGCAAAAACTAACAATCAAAACAGATCAAGGTTGAATTACTTGATTTCTTGAGTTTGTGCAAGTACGGTTTTAAAGGTTGAAAAATTGTGATGCTTACAAGGTTAAAGTTGCATAAAGGAGAAGGGAAGTACTCCTAAGTTAATTCCCAGAAGAAGGAGAGCCACAAGGCCACAATATCCACCATCCAAAGTTCTAATTCCACTTGCACTTGGAACTCCTCAAGTTTTGCCTTGAATTTAGATTGAAGAGGTACAAGAAGTACCACTTTCTAAGCCTAAATCCACATCCATTATGTCTGGAGAAAGAGCACCTGAAAGTCCTTCTTTAGAAGAGGAAGCATTCAAGAAAGCTTTCTATACTTTGACTGAGATGGTTAAAGTCATCTATGAAGAAAGGAACACTAAAATGGTTGGAGAGAGTTCTAAACCTCCACATGGAGAAGGAAGCTCAAAGGATAAAAAAAGATGAGAAGAAGGATTCAAAAGGGAACGGTGGAAAGCCACCTCCATCTCCACCATCCTCATCATCTTCATCATCTCACACAACATCATCTTCCACTACCACCACTAAAACTGCCCATACTCATTGAAAAATCCCAAAAGGAAAGACTCCCTTACTCAAATTGGACATAAAATTCGAACTTCCCATGTATAATGGAGAGGTGAATGCAAAAAAGTTGGACAATTGGATTCAAAAGTTGGACGTATACTGCAAAATTCAGAACCTTCAAGAAGACAACATAAAGATCCAGTTGGCTTCACCGAGGCTAGAAGGAGCTGCACTATTTTGGTAGGAAGAAAAGACTCAAGAGGAAATGCGAATCCATGGTAAGATATAGATTTCTTGGGCTGAATTTGTTTATGCAATTAAAAGACAATTTTATCCTTTAGCCTATATGCAAAAAGCCATGATTAGCCTATATGCAAAAAGCCATGATGAGTTGGAAAAATTGTATTCAGCTTAAAGGCCAAATAGTCCAAGATTATACACAGGAGTTTAGGAAGAGGGCTTTGTTGTTAGGAGTAAATTTGAATTCCCAAGATACACTGTTGAAATATATTGGGGGTTTACATTCCTATTTGAAACATACTATTCTCATGTTCAATCAAATAACTTAGATGAGGTTTGTGTGCAAGCCACACACCTTGAATCTAGAGGAAAGAACATCCAGGAAGATGGTAGTAAGAGGAAGCCATTCAAGGGCAAGGATAAAGAGAAAGGTGGAAAATGGAAGGGAAAGAAGAATGCAAGTGTGAAGAAAGAAGGGGAGAAAATCACATGCAAACATTGTTCCAAAGATGGGCATGCTGAAGCCCACTACTAGAAATTGCATCCCGAATTACGGCCTAAGAAACAAAACAATAAGGAAAAAGGAAAGACGACCGCTACCACACAACATAACCTTGGTTCAAATTCTGGTGATGAGACGAAGATTTCAGCCATGGTTACAAAAGGAAAAGAAACTGTTGCAAACACTAGTTCCTCACATAGTCAAAACAACATTCCAAATGAAGAGTCAAGAATAGAGTTGTTTCATGTAAGAGTAATTTCAAATCATACAAAGATTGATGTATTATTCGATAGTGGGTCACAATCAAACTTGATTTCAGAAGACTTGGTTAAAAAACTAAACCTTGAAACTGTACCTCATCATAAGCCATATCCATTGGGTTGGATAGTTAACAATGCAAACGTACAGGTTACAAGGAAGCGTTTATTCAAGTTCGCCATTACTGAAAAGTTCATCGATGAAGTTGAGTTAGACGTAGTTCCACTTGACATCTCAGGAATCATTTTGGGTAGTCCTTATTTGTATGATAGGAAAGCAGTATTTTATCGCCATGACAACAAATACATATTGCTCAAGAATGGGTTGGAGTACATTGTGACAGCCCATCGCAAAAAGCTAAACATTTCTTTGGTTAATACAGGGTAGATGAAGAGAGTAGTAAATGCAGGTAAAAATTTTGTGCTTCTCATGATCAAGAAAAAGAATGATATTGATTATGAAACTTTTGAAGGTTGTGATGATAAATTGAAATTTGATTTGTTTGATGTGGTAAGAAAGCATGGAAAGATGTTTAAGGAACCAAAGGGGTTACCTCCCAAGAGGGGAATTCAACATGAGATTCAGTTGCAGCATGATGTTCCACTTCAAAAAATTGGCATGTATCACATGCCGATTATGGAAAGCATGGAAATCAAAAAGAAAATTCAAGAATTCCTGAGCAAAGGTATCATGCGCCCATCCATTTCGCCATGTGGTTCATCCATTGTCTTGGTGCCAAATAAGGATGGAACTTGGCACATGTGTGTGGATTTCCGTGCACTAAACAAAATCACGGTAAATAATCGTTATCCACTCCCAAGAATTGATTATTTTCTTGATAAATTGAGGTATGCAAAGTATTTCACTAAGTTAGACTTACAAAGTGGTTATCATCAAGTTAGGATAGCTAAAGAAGACATTTGGAAAACAACATTTAAAACTAAAAGGGATTGTTTGAGTGGCTTGTTATGCCTTTCGGTCTTACAAATGCTCCAACTACTTTCATGAGGGTAATGAATGATGTATTGAGACCATTTCTAGATGACTTTTTCATTGTGTACTTAGATGATATACTCATATTCAACAAATCTAGAGATGAACATGTCATGCATGTAAACAAAGTATTAAATGTCTTGAGAAAAGAACAATTGTTTTTAAATATGTCAAAATGTGAATTTGGCAAGACTTCTTTAGTGTATTTGGGACACATTTTTGGAGGAGGTGAGCTGAAGATCGACCCCTATAAAGTTGAGGTCATTTTGAATTGGCCCAAGCCCAATACAGTTACAAAGGTAAGAAGCTTTTTAGAGGCAACACAATATTGGAGAAATTTTATTGTTAATTTCTCTTCAATTGCAACTCCATTACATGCATTGACAAGTGTCAAGAAAGTATTCCATTCGAGAGATGTACAACAGAAATAATTCGATGCTTTGAAGCAAAATATAAGTTCAACACCATTATTGGCTCTTCCTGATCTTAGACATCCATTAGAAATCCAAACATATGCAAGTGATTATGTCATGGCAGCAGTTCTATTGCAGCATGGTAAACCCATTTCATTTCATTCTGAAATCTTTAAAGGAGTTATAACTAACTATCCCACCTATGACAAATAACTTTACACATTGGTACAAAGTTTTAAGAAATGGAAGCACTATTTGATTGGGAAGGAGACTATCATCCATATTAACCATCAACCATTGCAGTACTTACAATCACAGTCAAAGTTGCAACAGTCATGACATTTCAGATGGATAGGTTTTTTACAACAATTTCATTTGGTTATGAGGTATAAAAAGGGAATCTACAATAAGGTAGCTTATATGCTTTCAATGCCTATTGCAAATTCATCTGTTATACTCAAGCATAATTTTGTTTTGCATGAAAGCTATATTGAACAATATGCAAATGATAGTGACTTTCAAGAAGTATATGCAAGCTTGAGTCAAGGAAACGAAATTGAAGAGTTGGATTATCATGTACATAACAATTTGTTGTGTCACTTGGGCAAGTTATGTATTCCACAAGGAGAAAGAAAAAAAATATCATAAGTGAGGCACACACTTCATTGATTGCTGGACACTTTGGTGTAAGAAAGACAGTAGCCAATCTTCAAAGGTATTGTTATTGGCCACACATGTTGGATAATGTTTCTCGTTTCATAAAAGGATGTTCTTTATGTGCTACAAGTATTCCTAGCAATAGGAAAATTGGTTCATACACTCCACTTCCGGTACCTTCAAGTCCATGGGAGAGTATCTCAATGATTTTGTAGGAGGTCTTCCATTGTCAAGGAAAGGTCATGATTACTTGTATGTAGTTGTAGACAGGTTCAGCAAGATGTGCATACTAACACCAAGTAAAAAGCAAATTATAGTTGAACAAACAACTCATCTTTTCTTCCAAAACATTTGGGGTTCATTTTGGTCTTCCTGCTTCTATTGTAAGTGATCAAGATTCTCTATTTGTTGGGAATTTTTGGTCGAATTTGTGGGACATGATGGACACAAAGTTGAAGAAGAGTACAACCTTTCATCCACAAACAGATGGAAAAACCGAGGTGGTCAATCGAACAATCATTCATCTTCTTAGAGGATATTGCAGCAAACATCCCAAGTTGTGGGATGAACATTTGCATTACATACAACATGCATACAACAGGGCAAAGCATTCTTCCACAAACACATCACCATTTGAGGCATGTTATGGGTACTTGCCAAAATCACCATTAGACTTCATCTTTGAGAAAGATGTAACCATTGATGGTCACAATGACATCAATAAAGCAAGGAAGTTCATGAAGCAAATTCAGTTGATACATCATACAGTTCGGGAACAAATTGAGAAAATTCAAAGTAGCTACAAGGGAAGGCATGACAAACACCAGGTGGATCACAAATTTCAAGTTGGCGACGAAGTTTGGTTGTATATTAGCAAAGAGAGACTCAAGGGGAAGGTAAAAAGCTTAAGCCAATCCATTATGATCCTTTTAAAATTATGGAAAAGATTGGTAACAATGCATTTAAGCTTGATTTGCCTCATATGAAAATATGCTCTGTTTTTAATATTGAGAATTTGAGATTATTTGAGCCTCCTTTGATTGATGATCAAGGAGAGCATGTTCAACTGCCATCAATAGATTATTCCTCGCTAGAATATCTAGATGAGCTTCAACAAGATCTCATACTTGATAGAAGAATCAAAACTTCGAAGAGAGGGGATGTTGAATACCTTAGAGTGGGACTCAAGGGATAAAAGCCTTCTCAAGCCAAATGGTTGCAGATTGAGAAGGTGAGGGAGTTGTACCCTCACTTGCTGAACAATTGATAGTATCTTTTTGGGTCCAAAAGGCTTATAGTTTGGAGGAATGATCAGGTGCTTAGTATTTAGCTCAAAAATCAAAGTTCTTAAAATGGCTCAAAAACTGATCGAATGCGTTCATCTTAGAAAAAGATCCTAACGCAACTCATTTCGCCAAAAACTAAGTTCGTATGAGAAAGCTATTGTGTTCTTATCACTTTTCTAAATAGGTGAAATTTGCAAAAAAGAATGCTAAGTCACTGGACAATCAGTAGTCCGTACTGCTGATGTGGCAAGTGACTAGGCGGGGTTAATGGTGATCAACATCAAATCACAGTTGGACAAGTGTCACATTCAGATTGAGTTTCAGATGGTGTGTTAGCACTATTCTATTGGCTTGTTTTTGGGACGATGAAAGAATGCCATGTGACAATTCTAGAGGCACCATGTGGCACCTCCCAAAGGCCTAGGCAGGGCTGAGTAGTGGAGCAAAATTTTTGGGTGGAGGTTAGGGTCGAACCCACGACCTTCGCTATACAGTCCACAAGTCTTAACCGCCTCCTCTACCAGTTGTTGCTTACCCCTATAATGGAGCATACATAATTAAATTATATTGTAGTTTGGGTTGGCAGTTAGGGGAGGGCCAGCCCGCAGGCCAACCCTCCCCATGTGAACGCAATTGTAGTTAACCGCAAATAGTTATGTGTCGGCAGCTCCAACGCTCCAACACCGCAATGGTCTCTGTCCATGTGCAGCGAGCTCCAAAACTATGAGGTAACTATGACATGTTATCCTGTCTAAACCACCAACAGTTTTGGTTACAGTTAGCCTAATCCACAGGGTTAACGCTAATCACCTCTGTTAAACTCGACTTAACGTTAATTAAACTCTTAGTTAAAATGGTGTTGTTTTAGCGTACCTCCTATTTTAGTGGGAATTCCAAAAATGGCGGGGCTAACTGGAGTCATTCCAGATTTAGATGAGTTTTTCTAGGAAAAGGCTGTCTGAGTCATAGGGAGAGAAATTTCGACCAAATTGAGCCCAGAAAGAGGTGTTCTTGGCTAATTGGGACTTTTTTGAACACATTGGGGTAGATATCAGGAGCCATAGATCTTTGTAAAACAACATTTTGCCATATTGAACTAATATAGAGGCCCAAGCCATGGAAGCTGGACCAAGGACCAAGTCGTGTCTTCATTTTACATTCTAATTTTTCTCCAATAGCCATATTCATTGGCTCAGGATCTCTAATATTGAGCCCACCATGGAGCTTCAGAGCCTTAATCGTGGCCCATTTTACAAGGTGGAACTTTTTGGAGGAAGATTTCCCTCCTTCCCAAAGGAACTTTCTCAGATGAGTTCCCAACTTGTTTAAAATGCTTTTTGTAGCTACAAGAGAAGAAAATTGGAACAAAGGGATGGAAAACAATACTTCTTTGGTTAGGATAGTTCTTCCAGTGAGGTTGAGCCATATAGCACCCCAATTCTCCATTCTAATCTTGATCTTATCTAAAACTCCTTGCCAAGATTCCGAATAAGGTTTCTGTAAGAAAATATGCATTCCCAAATATTGTAAATAGTATATTACCTTACTACTTTAGAGCCAAGAGCATCCTCAATTTTCTTTAGATGAGCAGAGTTGATGTTCCATGTAGAAATTTGAGATTTGGTCTCATTGATTGACCCCCCTAAGGCCAAAAGAAAATTGTCCAAAAATTTCTTATATCTTTTGTCTATTATCACCAAGGCACCACCCGGAAGGATTGTATCATCCATAAATTGCTCATGATTGATGCTTTTGACACCCTCAGAAAATAAGATTCCTAGAAGACAACCCAAACTTCTTTCAAACTCCAATCTATTGTTAAAATAATTTGCTAATAAAATATACAAGAATGGAGATAGGGTGCAACCCTGCCTGAGACCCCTAATTGATTGAAAGAATCGAGTACCACTTCCATTGATCAAAGGGGTGATCCACGACAAGCCAATACATAACATTATGCAATGTATGAACCTTTCATGGAATCCCATTTTCTTCATAACCCGAAAGAGAAATTTATACCTAACCTTTCCAAACGTTTTCCATGTCAAGATTTATGATCATGCCTTGATATTTTCTCTGCTAGCTAGAGTCTACTGCTTCTTAAATCATGATCACATTATCAAAAATTTGTCTGCCTAGAACAAATCATCCTTGATTTTCACTTACGGTAATAGGAAGAAACTTCTTAAGTCTAAGGGTCAATTTTTTGCGATGATTTTGAATGGGACATTGCAAAGGGAGATTGGCCTGAATTTGATAAAGGAGGACGTGTTACTTTCTTTAGGGATAGGAGAAAGAAAAGAGGAATTGATTCCTCACCCCATGTAGAGATTCTTGAGTGAATATCTGATAATTCTTACTAAATCTTTTTGGATAGTGTCCCAATTTTTTTGAAAAAAGAGAGTCAGGAAACCATCAGGCCCGGGGGCCTTGTCTAGGTGGAAGGAAAAGGCTACCTGCTTAATTTCTTCACTAGAACGAGGCATAATGAGGGTCACATTCATTTCTTCAATTACATATTCAGGAACATGCTCCAACATATATTGATCTTCCTCATGTGGCTGGTGATCCAACGCTTGGTATAGGCTACTAAAATGGGCATTTGTTGCTTCTTGATGAGTTTGAAATCTTCAATTTTTTGTCCTTGAAAATGAATTTCAACTATATTATTCTTTCACTCCCTGTTCTTAGCTTGTTTGTGGAAGAATTTTGAATATCTATATCCCAATTTTTACCATATACTCCAAGATTTTAGTGTCCAATGCTTTTCTACTTGACAAAGGATAGTATGATATGATTGGAAGGTATTTAATTCCTGGCATATGAGTTCCTTTGTTACAAAGCCATTTTCTAATTGTGATTGAATATGCTCGACTTGATTTTCTAAAGATATAAGTGAGGATTGGATTGTTTCTTCCACATTCTTCAACCACTGTTTAATATCTTGCTTGAGCCTTTTAACTTTTGTCTCCCATACACCAATTGGGTTACCATCTACCCACGGATTCTAAGAGGTAACAACTACATCGAGGAAATCCAGATATTTGAGCCAGAGAGCTGAAAATTTGAATGGTATAGGTCCATAGTTTTGAGGCATGCTCATTCTGAGCATGATAGATCTGTGATCTGACCCATTCCAAGGAAGAATAAAGGATTAGAGCCTGAGATTCAGAGGAAG
The DNA here is from genome assembly GCA_000404065.3 of Pinus taeda. NCBI lineage: Eukaryota > Viridiplantae > Streptophyta > Pinopsida > Pinales > Pinaceae > Pinus > Pinus taeda. The sequence continues at coordinate 80,753 of APFE031314355.1, forward strand.
AAGGTTGTCCGAAACCAAGAATCTGCCTCATCGAGTTGCTATGTGTCTAGGTCTCATACTTTTATTGTCCCATTTGTATCTCAACTTTGAGGGCTTGATATTAATTAGATTGAGATCACTAATAAGATCCTCCATAACCTCTTGATGAGGATCCCTGACCAATGACCCACCCCTTTTTTTCATTTTGATATAAGATTGTATTGAAGTCCCCCCCAATGATACAATCTTTACCAAAAGTAGAGACTTTGAGGTCCATTATAGATTTCCAACAATATCGCTTTTCATGAAAGAGAATAGGCATATACAAATTTATTATGGTGCACACCTGGTTTAAGGGCAAAATGTTAAAAGAAGTTGCAATCCAATGCTGAGTTTTCTTGTTGTCTATGAAGTTTAGTTGTTCTGGATCCCATAAAGTACTGACGCCTCTTGATGCACAGCTTTGAAACGAGATCCTTTTCATTTAATTTAGTCTCCTAGAAAAGCGCTACTACAGGATTTTCTTTCAGATGCAAGGATTTTGCTTCCATAATTCTTTTATTTTTTTTATCCAAAGCCCCTAAAATTCTAGGAGAGAATATTCATTATTTACTTTTTAATTTAGATGCCCCCTTCATGGGGCTTGTTGTTACTCCTTTTTTCCCTTCTTTTCTACTAAGATCAACCAACTAGCGGGGTATAATATTTTGAAAGCTCAACTCCTTATCTTTCTCTTTTTGGGTTGCACAGATTTTCCTGTTGGTTTTCCTTCATGTTTTTCAAGCTCTTCTTTCCATATCTTTGGATTTCTCAGCTTCTAATTTTTTGTCCGCTGAACTGGTTAATCTAGATGGGCTCGTGGCTTCCTTTTGTGACAGGTAATTCTCCTCTTCATCCTTTGACAAGTCTACAAAAGCATTTCGAGATGAGTCAGAGTTTCACTTCTCTTCTTCCATGGATTTCTCTTAGCTGGGGGGAGGATTTTTCGGGGTATTTGGCTCTGAATATTTGTGGGACGTTCCTTCTTCCTCATTAGGATCTACTAGTGCTTAATATTTATTCTGATTTCCAGAACCTCCACCCAAATGATTGGTGCCTTCCTTATTGTTATTGGGCCTGTTAGGGTTTGCAATATCTTTGGAATGATGGCCATTCTCCCCCTGTTGAGGAGGTTTTTGCCTATTAGGGCCTCTTCTTATTTTTATTTGTTAACATTGTCGCCCCGGCCCCCGCCGCGCGCCCCCCCCGCCCCCCCCCCCCCCCCCCCCCTCCCTGATTCTCTTGGTTGGCTGTAATTTTGGAGCAATTCTTGGTGAAGTGGCCATATTCATGGCAGGACCAGAACTTGAATGGAAATTGGTTGTAATCAACTTCCTATATGTGTGTCCAACCATCCATACACAAATTTATCATGACTGGAAGACCTTTTTCAAAATCTAATTCAACACAAATTCTTGCACGAGTGAATAATCCTTCCTTAGGCTCGACACATTCAATGTATTTTCCAAGAGAGTTCTCGATGAGTCTGAATGTAGCTCCGTTCTAGCAGTGTAAAGGTAAGGTGGGAATATCACAATATGGATTGAAGTTAGGGTTCCATCAGTGCAAATACAACCCCTGAGGCCCCATGAAATATGGCCCGCTTCTGAAAATAAGATCCCTATCTTCTTTGTGCTCAAAGAAGAAGGTGAAGAAGTTCTTTCTAACAAAGGAAGATACTACTTCCCCTTTCATTTTTGGTTTCTATTTGTTCTCAATCCATGTTTGGATTAATATTGGAGAGGGCCACATACCAGTAAATTGACCTTTCAACCCTTGATCTGCCAGCTAAAGGGCCCTTGACCTTGCTTGAGGAGCATAAATCACAACTTTAGGGATATCATCTAGTTTCTTAACAACCTTAGAGGAGGAGGCTTTCTGGATTTTGGGGCCATTGACAACCAAGTTATTAAAGGTCGAAACCTCCTGTGCTAATTGGGAGTCCTGGGGCAGAGTGTCCGTGATGGGTCGCCCTGCCAAGATTGGAAACCCAAGTAACCAAATTGCAACAAATCTTACCTCAAGACGTGAAAGACTTTGCGAAGGAAGAAGAACTTGATCATGCTAGTTACAAAGTCACCTCGATGATGAGTCCAAGCCGCCTGACCACGATCTGGATATTTACACACCAAAGAACATATCTGCGAAACCTAGGGTTTCAGCAGAGGCCGAATGAACTATTGATCCTATTTAGATTTGACTCCCTAAAAACCACAAATAAGTTGACCAAGTCAAGTTTACCTTATTATTTCAGGTTAAAGTTATTTTTATTTTGATGTAGAGTTATTTTTAATTTTTTCTTTATTTTCTTTTTGACTGAATAAAAATGTTTAGCATAGTGTTATTTTTATTTTTATTAATAAATATTCTATTTTTGTTAAGCT
>APFE031314355.1:97099-147317 GCA_000404065.3 Pinus taeda
ATTGCTGGAAAGGAAACTGACCAACAACTACTACTACCAACCAACCAACCCTTCACAATATCGCTTCGGGTGGTATTTATAAACAAAATATCAGGAAGCCATCATTACAAGTGACCTTGACAGGTCTGCTTAGAACTCTTCAAAAATCTAAATGCTGCTGGAATTAAATGCAAGTAAATCTTTTTGGCTGCACTGGGGGCAGCTGAATCGGAATAGGTGACGAGGTGGCCCTTGGGGACCAGATGCGGTGCTGCTGAAGTGAATGAGCTTCGGGGTTGCAGTTCGGCTTTGGTGCGAATTGAATGTGCAATTATTATGATTTGAGAGCTTCAAGTAGTTTCGCTCTCCTTCTGTGAATCTGTTGGAAGATATTCAATTTTCTCTTGCTTTGGGCCGCCGCTCAAGATATTCTCTGATACACTTTGCCGCTACATTGATGGTGTCCGCCGTCGACTGATACTCTTTGACACGCTTGATACCTGTTGACTTGATCTGATACACTTTAAACTATGTGAATGATCTGCTGCTGTCTTCAAACCGGATCCTTTGGCATGTTTGGGCGATTTTCGGGCTTTTTCGGCGCGTAGTGGGCTCGGCAACCAGAAGATTCCCTGAAGATTCCTCGAAATGGCCTATTTCACGCTATTCGCGCATTGGAAACTGCCTCTGTTTCTTGATCTGGAGCTCCGAAGTGCGACTTTTCTTCCTGCGCGAAGCTTTTTTCAGCTTTTTATGGCTGCTGATGTAAGCATGGCGTCAGCTGTACGGCGAATGACGTCAACTGTGGGTCCCTGGTACAGCGCGACGTGGTGAGGTACTGGATAGACTGTGGTGAAGAGACTCCGATGCGATATCGCGATATCGCGTCGGCGAGGAAAGAGGGGGATCATCGGGTTGGGCATTTGGCGCTTGCGACTGCCGATATGCGATATCGCGATATCGCATCGGCGGAGAGGAAAGGCGAACGGATTGGACACTCGGCGTTTGTGATTGTCGATCGCCGATATCGCAATATCGCATCAGCGGGGGACGGATGGGCTATGTTTGGCATGAATGCGAGAGTGCAAGGCTGCGACGCGAAAACGGTTTTGAGGGGAAAAGGTAAGTAAGTGGGTGTGAAGGTCATATAAGGTTTCGGAAGGGGTCCGACTACCTCGGGGGGACTTTATACTTTGGAAGGAGTCCATCGTATTTTGGGAAGTGGTTAGGGGGTCGGGGCTCTTGCTTAGTTTCTGATAAACTGAACAATTCCCGGGAACTGATATGGTTATTTTTCAACCAGGGGAGGGATATTACATAAGGGATTTTTACTTAATATTAATACGGGGACGGGAAACATAGGGAGATACATAATAATGTTAGTGGTACTTTGAGTAAAGCAGATCTTTACTCAACCGGAGTGATGAAGATGATGAAATTAAGAGGTGTCAAGTAGATCTTGACCTCTTTTGGGGATGTTAGTTAATGATCGGGGAAAACAGAGAAGGGGAGTTAGTTATACCTCATTTGAGCCTTTTGTTTACAAATCTTTGCTGATTATGTTCTGCATGATACGATACCTGCAAACTTGGAACTGGTCAGCAATACAACAGCCTCAGAACTACCTACCCAGCCTACTTGCCTAGCATTTTTTCTTCTTGCTTGGGGGTGCACTTAGACTTGCAAACCCATCATACATTTTCTTTTGATGCTTTCCTATCTACATACTACCCTTATTTCTTCCAGAGCCCCGATTAAACTGTTGGACTCTTCTGTTTCTCTACCTATCTAAGAGTCTGCCAAGATTAAACTGTTTGGACAGACTTACAATCTCTATATTCTAAAACAAGAAATTTAAACCTAGGGAGACCAAGATTAAACTGTTTGGACCTCCCTTTAACTAAAAGTAGCGATACCAGGAAAACTTTACAAAATTTGAAGGCCATTGAATGAACTTGAAGTAGCCTTCTTCATTTGGAGACTGTTTGAGCAAATATGGAGCATTGCAGCAAGCAAAGTACAACATATTTGGCCCGTGAACTGCCAATCATGAAAAATGAATACCTGCTGCAGCAAGAGCTAACACATACAATTAGCCATTTCCTTTAAGGTGCGATTCTTCCTTTCAGCTACACCATTTTGTTGTGGAGTATATGGAATAGTTTGTTGCATTTGAATTCCATGCTCAGTGCAAAAGTTGATGAATTTGTTGTTAACATATTCTCTGCCATTATGAGATCTTAGCTTAAGAATTTGATGTCCATATTGTTTCCCAACAAAGGCCTTAAAGGCCAAGAACCTGTTAAATACTTCACTCTTGAGTTTTAAGAAGTATACCCAAGTGCATTTGGAGAAATCATCAAATGAAAGTTAAGAAATACTTGTACCCAAAGAATGAAACAACTGGAAGTGGACCACATAAATCACTATGCACAAGCTGAAAGGCGTTGAGGCGTGCCAAGAGGCACATTTTTCAAAACTATCTCGATGTTATTTTTCGAGTACACATCCAGAACAAACACCATCTCTGCAAGATACCATAAGAAGCTTGTCACCATTTTCTTTACATAGATTTTGAAGGGAGCGATAGTTTAAGTGACCAAATCGCTCATGCCAAATTTTTCTCACTTCATCATTATGAGCAACAAATACCAAGGGAAGAGTTGATGACCCAAAGTTGTTAGACTTATACAACTTGTAGAATCATCAACAATGCCAGTGGCTACAGTCTATCTAGGATCTCTTAAGTCCTTAATTACAACATCATGAGGTGAGAATTCAATGGTTTTACCTTCACATGAATGAGTTATCTGATATACAGATAGAAGGTTGCAGGATAAGGTTGGAACACATAATACATCATTAAATTGACCATTGTCTAGATGAATAGTTCTAGTCCCTACAACACTAAGAGATCTATCATCACCAACATATATTTTTTTGGTGTTACAATCATTTAAAGAAGAAAACATGGCTTTTGTTTTTGGCCATGTGATAAGAAGCTCTAGAATCAATGAGCCACTCATGAGAATGAGAAGAAGAAGATACATTTAGTGCATAACCAGACCGAGATGCTTGACAACCAGATGCAGAAAGTGCAATCCCTGAAGATGAAGTTGAAGTTGAAGAATGCTCCAAATGGATGTTATGCTTCTTTATTGCTGCTTCCAAGGCTTTCATATTCTTAAAGCATTTCGATTCTAAGTGGCCATCTCGATTACAAAAGTGGCAATGTCTATGCGTCTTCTTCCCTTTGTTTTTATTTGCCTTATCATTTTGTTGAAATGATTTTTCATTTTGAAAGTGAAATTGCATAGGACCCTTGTTTGGTTTAGGACCATTCTTTTTAGGATACTTCTTCTTAGGATTCTTTTAATTTGGTTGCTGCTAGGCGGCTAAGGCTTTCTTAGAAGAGTTTTCAAGATTAAGAAGACCAAAATGTAAGAGTTTTTCTTGTTCTCTTATTAGAATCACAACAAACATCAAAAGAGGGGGAATTATAGTGTTGTCTTTGAGAAATAAATGCTTCACTAGTAGAATGGAAGGTGGAAACAAACATAAAGTAGGCTGGTCCCAACTTAGTAAGAATGGAATAGATAAGGCTACCATCTTCTTTCTTAACCTTAACACCTTCCAAGAGAAGTCTAAGGGTCTTGAACTTGGATAAAAAATATTCAATGGAAGAAAAATTATCGGGGTCCAACATAAGCAACTCATTTTCGAGTTGATGGGCTCTAGTTTCATTTTTAATTCCAAAAACATCAGTAAGTTGTTTCATTGCTTCATTAGGGGTATCAAGTTCTGCAATATGGAATTTAAGGTTTAGAGAAATAGATATCCCTATTAACCCACATGCTTTATCTTGCCTATTTTCCCATTTGGTGCCTTATCTTCATCTTTAGGTTTAGTTTCTTGGCCCGAGGTTATTCTGTAAAGACCTTTACTTCTAAGTAAATCCACAATGTAGGACCACCATTGGAAGTAGTTGGTGCTGTAAAGAATAGCTTGGCATGGATTTTCCATTTTAACAGAAACTGAGGTTATAGATGTTGAAACGAAGTGTTCCAATTGAAAGCTCTCGAAAAATTAGGCCAATTAAAAAAAAATGGCTCTGAAAACGACTTCCGGATGAAGAAGTTATGGCTTTTTGAAGAAAAATTGTTGAAAATGCCGACGAAGTGCGTGAATGTGCGGAAATGAATGATAATGTTATATTTAAAAAGAAAATCCTCCCCCTTTCCTAACTTAATCTAATTAGCTCACTTAAAAAAAAATTATGTGACATTAGTCACTTTTACAATGGTTCTTTATGAGCTACCCACTAAATTGTAAATTAAATAAAAGATAAAGACTTTAGAATTATAAGTGACTTACTTTTTATAATGGGTAAGAACACTTTTACATAAAGTAACTTTAAAACATAAGTTACTTGTGAACTCAAAACCTCTATTCTCATAAAGTAACTTTGTACCAAGTGAGCTAGTTTAAAATGTTAGTAATTTTTGGAAAAGATGAAGGTTTTTTGTTTTAAGTCATTGAAGCTTTGGGGCGCGTTCTTACTTGAAAAACTCTTTTTGCCTACAAAACAAAAACTCACACAACCCAACATGGACATACAAAAAAAAACAAACTTTATGGCTTGAAGTTATATTTTGTCGGAAACTAAATATTTTCCTCAATGTTTCTGATCTTCCGAGATCACACTAAGGCATGGCGGAAAAGAGCATACGCATGAGAAAAATCCTTCCTTTCTGTTTCTGATTTGCCCAAATCGCACAGAGTTACGAGGCAAAGGGCATATGCAGAAATGAAAGGTGTAGATCCGGTAATAAAAAACAAAGAGATAAATAACTAAAACTGCAAATAAAGACTATATACCTCCAAAGCTTAAAAATGACATAGCTAGGGCTACCAGAAACCTTTTCGTGTGAACGAAAGGGATTCCTCATTGGAACAAATGCTCCTAACACAATAGAGCAGTCCTATTGGCCCGAAAGTAGTCAGAAACAATAGATCTAGGAATCGACAGTGGGATGCAGTTGTACCAGCTTCCGATTTGGATCACCAACGGATACAACCCTCAAATAGCTCCGATACCATGTAGAAATTTACAGGGTAAGTTCCTCAGATAGAACACCAATGGACACTGCTCACAAATAGATCATAGATCAATACACCAGTATTCTTGACATGGTTAAAACCCTCAAAGTGGGAAATAGTCCACGGCCTGAGCCAACGTGGCCACTTGAGGGAATTTATTAATAAAAGAAAGAAAATTTACATAAGCTTCTCTCATGAACGGTCACCCTACAAATGACCCTCCATGCTCTTTAAAGAGATATCATGGACCAATCGAGTGTTAAGCCATGGATAAAGTGTCAGTAATATCGAGGAGAGAGTAAACCGTCAGATCACTTCAAGTCTAAAACATACCATGACTGTCAGATTGTAAGTTACAAATGTACATAGTAAAGAAACACACTTTACCTAACTCTACACAAGAAAAAGTTATACTTAACTATTTCCTATGTGTCAGAATATCTTAACAACCCCATGCCTGATTTACTACTGGGCTTGCGCATATATGGTTTCACCATAAGAGTATTGTTTCTTTAATGCTATTTTGGTCTCTGTCCATTCTTTCAAAAACTCCTCACATTTGCCTCCACTTTTGCTACACAAACTGGCAAGTATTAAGGAGATGCTCCATATCTTCTCCGTGTTGATGACATAGCCAACAGAAGGAAGGTCCCTGGAATCCTCTTTTCTGCAATTGGTCCTAGGTCAAGATGCACCCTTTACAAACCATCCAGAGGAAATGGGTTAACTTGGGCCACTATCCTCCCTTCCATATTTTTTTCCATATGATATCTTGTCCTTCCCGTTCTTGTCTTACTTGAATGTCATAGGCTTCGTTTATAGTGAAGGTACCTTTAGTCGTATGACCCCATCTCAAAATGTCAAGATCCTCACGAATCATTATATGTCTTGTCCTCGGTTCTTTGTCAAGGGTAGCCCATTGTTTTGTTTCTATTATTTGGTCCCAATCTTCCTTTGTCTTCCATCTCCTCCAGCTTCCCAGTCCTTGCTCTTCTTCCCTGAATTGTTCCACCTCATGCTTAATCTTGTCCCTAGTATACTGGTATATGTCCCTGAGCTCCTATTGCTCTATAATTTTTCCTCTTTGTTGCCAAGAATCTGTCTAGAATCTTGTTGTTTTTCCATTGCGTATCTCCCAAAAAGCATGTTGGTGAATAAGGTGCCTGTTGCGGGCTGCCAGATTCCACACCGTCGAACCTTTTGGGGGGTCTTGATATCTCAGGATATCCACTATTCTCTCCGGCATATTGTACTTTCGTGTCCAAATTTGTTTCCATAGATCTGTTCCCCCACCCATCCATCACCACCAAAGTTTTGCTCCCATGGTTTGGTTTAGGATGTAGGGGTCTCTGAGGCCTAGTCCACCATCCAATTTCCTTTTGGTCAGGCCTTGCCATGATACCAATTCCCATTTCCTGATTTGTTGTGCTCCACCCCACAAGAATTTTTTGAAGATATCCACCATTTTGGAACACGCTCCTTTTGGGGCAGCCATGCCTAAGAGTTGGTATATGGGAATCGACCGTAGCACTGCTTTGGGAAGCACTGTTATGCCAACTATGTTAAGGAATCTAAAAGCCCAACAATTGAGCTTTCCTTGGAGTTTTTGGAGAATGCTCTGCCAACAAGCATTTCTTAAAGGGTTGTCAGAGAGGGGCATGCTTAGGTATTTGGACGGTAGATTTCCAGTACTGAACCCTAGGATTCTGGCTAGGTAGTTCTTAACGTTCCCTTGGGTATCAAAGAAAAATGTAGGATTTTTCGTTATTTATCATGGTCCTCGAGGCTCCCGTAAATGTGTTGAGAATATCTCTAATTCGACGGGCTTCCTTCAGGGTGACTCCACAAAAAAAACATATTGTCATCAACGAATTGTTGATGGGTGATGGGCATGTAATTGCCCCATATCGTTAGGCCATGGAGACGAGATTCACGAACCTCATGTTTTATGTACTGGACCAGTCCTTCCACTGCTATGATAAATAAGAAGGGTGATATAGGGTCTCCCTGCCTAAAGCCCTGAGTTGGGTTGAACGTCGAGGTAGGAGTCCCATTCAACAGGATGGAGAAAACCGGGGAGGATATCATGGCCAGGATCCAATTGATCCATCTCTGGGTGAAGCCATAGGCTTTGAGGATACTTGACAGGTACCCCCAGCTGAGTTTGTCACACGCCTTGGATAAATCCAACTTTATCATCATGTCAAGAACCTTATGGTTCTTAAGAGAGTGAACTACTTCTTGATATGTGATGAAACCATAAAGGATTTGTCTACCTTCAACAAATCTTGTTTGTTCATGAGAGATGAGGTTGGGGAGAAGAGGCTTCAGGCGTTTTACAATGAGAGTAGAAATAATCTTGTAAAATGACATTACATAAGGCTATGGGCCGAAATCCTTGAGGATCACTAGACTTAACAGTTTTAGGAATCAACGCGATGAAAGTAGAATTCAGACTGGGACATACCTTTTGGTTACATCTCGATTCCTCCACAACCTCCAGGATATCTTTCCCCATGAATTGCCAGGTGGCTTGATAGAATTTTGCGGTGAACCCATCTCGTCCAGGGGCTTTGTTCTTCTACATTCCTCTGGCTATCTCTTCCACTTCTTCCAGGGTAGCTGCATGCATCAGGGCCATATTCTGATCTCAAGTTATTAGTTGGGGTATATGCTCCGTGATTCTTTGCATGGCTCTCATTCTATTCTCAAGGGTTTCTGTGAGCGGGTATTTGAAGTGGTTGACCAAGAGTTTTTCCATCTCTTCATGTTGGACTTTGCACTCTCCTTCCTCATTCTTTATGGAGTAAATTTTGCTGTGCTGATGATGGTGCACCATGGATTTGTGGAAGAATCTTGTATTTCGTTCTCCTTCCCTCAACCAATGGACCCTGGATTTATGTTTCCAGAGTATCTCTTCCCGATTTCTTCTTTCCTCCAGCTTTTATCAGCAATCCTTCTTGTCAGGCTAGTTCTTCAGACCTCCCTTCCTGAATAATTTTCCGTTGGACTTCCGCCATACTCTTGCTTAGCGCATTCTGATCCTTGATAATGTGTCCAAATTCTTATTTATTCCACTTCCTGAGCTTCTTCTTTAACTCTTTAAGTTTCAGTTGGAAGGTGTGCATCCTGTTTTTACCCTGTTGTTCATTTCATCCTCAATTTTTTTATGAGACCCGGGTCTCTAAGGAAAAAGGATTCAAACCTAAAGGGGCGATTCTTGGGTCTTTCTTTTAGGTCCACCTCCAGGCGTACTCGCCAATGGTTTGACCCCATGCATGGGAGAATCAAGGCTTCTATGAAAATATCTCGGCTTATTAGCTGCTCCAAGAGTAGGAACCTATCCAACTTGCAAGCTATTTGATGAATCCTTCCTCTTCTGTTATTCCAAGTGTGAATACCATTGATTGTGGGCATATCAACAAGGTGTAAATTTGTGATGGTTTTACTAAAGGCTTCCATATCTGCATCTGCTCTTCTCATTCCACCCTTATTTTCCCCTAGGGTTGTAATCATGTTAAAGTCTCCCCCCACTACCCCAAAGCCCTCTAGTTATAAGTTCCTCAGGTTTACCAACATTTGTAAGAAGGCTCCTCTCTCTCCAGGGATATGAGGGCCGTATACCCCTGTAAACAGAACCCATTCATTGGATCCTATATTCTGAAATTTTTATGTGAGGATTCTTGGTAGGCTGACCCAATCTTCAAATCGTACTTCCTCCGGATTCCAAAGAATCACTAGCCCCCCTGCGCTGCCATTAGCATCTTGAGCCCTGACTTGATACTAAAGCTTAAAGTGCTTCATAATTTCTTTCAATTTTCTTTCACCGGTTTTAGTTTCTTGAACTATCATAATACTTGTCTTATCCTTTTTTAGTCTCTCTTTAAGGTACCTTTGTTTGCCTCTGCTATTGAGGCCTCGAATGTTCCAGGTTGTAGTAATCATTTCAACAATTTTAGGGGTTGATGGAAGACTTCTGACAATGGTACTACTCTTCTTGAATTCACGAGCAGCTCACCAACCATCTGTATGGATTCATTCATCATTCTCCTTCCTCTCTTTTTCCCTCCTTTTCCTTGTGTTCCTATCCCCTGCCCTTGGCTGACTTGGGACCCTAAATGGTCAGGTTGGCTTATTATCACTGTGCCCTATTTATCCGTATATTGTTGAAAAGTGTCCTTATAGATTTTCTTCTGGTCTTCTGGGGTGAATCTTTCATCCAGATGTCTCCATTCCTGTAGTAGCCGCTTCATAACTTGCTCTTCTGCACTTAAGTCCTCTTTTTGGTTATCAATCTCCATTAGGGTTTGTTCTACCATTTGCATGGTATCCGTCGTTCCTTGCTCTGCCTCTGCCACCATCTTATTCATTCTGTTTCCTTCCGGTTCTTTATCTTTTTGGCCTCTCATTTCCGGGGTGTTGTCCCTCATGGGCTCTCCCATGTCATCCTCCTGTAGTGCTAAAAAGCGGTTCTTGGGTCTTTGTTATTTCTCTGTTTGATTTACTTTCTAGTTCCCTAGTTGTCTTTGGTTTCGTTTTCTTTGTTACACCTCCTAGAACCCTTCACCATCTTCCTTTGCCATCGATTCCCCTGCCCTTCTCTCCGCAGAGGGGTTCTCTTTCTGATTAAGGGGGCATGCCCGGAACAAGTGACCATATACATGGCATCGACGACACCTAAATGGTATGTGTTTGTAGTCTAGAGGTTGTGGCCATACCTCATCGTGATATTCCAGCTCTATGTAATTTGGGAGTGGCTTCGTAATATTCATGTAAACGCAGATCCAGGCATAAGAAGTATATTTGCCTTTTCTTGTCGAATTTTCCACTTTAATAAAGGTGCCAATAGAGTTCCCGATTCCTTCTAAGATCTCTAGATCCCAGAAGTCCATCGGTAAGCCAAATAATTGAACCCAAATTGGGGTAGCCAGGAGTTTCTCCTGATCTGGGTTGTAGCATTCTTCCCAATGCCTAGTGAAGAGTTCTGCATTGTTGAAAAAATACGACCCATCTTCGTAAACCCTTTCTTTGTCTTCCATATTTGAGAAGATCACTGTAAAAAAACCCTTTGCCCCAAGATTGTGATTGATGTGGCCTTTTGGTTGCCATCTTCGCTGGATCCATTTAATCAACTCTTTCTCTTTCGGCCATGCCCCGATGAACTTGCAGATGAGGGCATGGTCCTTCATTTTTGATATTCCTCTAGTTTGTTATTCAGGATAATGAATCTTGTTTTTTTAAGCAGCCCTTGGAAAACATTTTCCTCGCAAGCCCGCTTGCCATTTAGCTCCCAAGGCCGGTATTCCTTTGCCTCTTCCTCCATTTCCGCTAGTTGCTCCACGTTGGCTTGATTCTCTTGCTGCGATATTCCTATAGGAGGTGATCTCCTCGCCCCCCCGCCATACTGTTCATTGCTTCCTCAACAGTGCACCGGAGTTCCAATTGCAGGTCTTTGGTTGGTAGTATGCTAGCAGGGGTGTCAGGGCAGAGCAGTGGAGACTCTGGAAACCTTAACCGCTCATGCTCCTTGGGATTTCCCCACTAAAATATTTTATTAATAAATATTACTATTACTTCTATTTATTTTTATCTTTATGTTATTTGACTAAGTAAAATGTTTATATAACATAATATGACAAGACAACATCTCTTCCATACTGGGTTGCAGAGCGCCTCTCGGTGCAATAAAATGTTTACATAACATAACAAGACACGACAACATCTCTTCCATACTAGGTTGGAGAGCACCTCTCAACGCAATAATGTTTTTAATTAAAACTAATAAAAATGTATATTCATTTTTATTTTTTATTATAACTAACATGCATATTTTAATTTTATTTTAAAAGAAAGACGTGCCAATTACACGTTGAGAACATACAAAGTTACACTTCACCCTAATACTGGGTTGTAGAATATGCACCTCTCGATGCAATATTTGAAATGTAAGAATATGTTTTTTCCTATTATGTGACAACCAAATAACTTAAAGCATGAAACTACATTTTTACCCTTTTTTTTTTAAACCCATTCCTTCATTGTCAATTCCATCTAAATAATCATGATTCTAATCAATCTTTCAATATCCTTCCAAAAAAAATGTTTTGCATATGAACAATGCATTAATAAACAAGTAATTGATCAACCTTCCCTCATACACAAAACATAACCTTCCCTCATACCCAAAACATAAATGTTAAAACCCTCATCTGGTGTGTAATTTATCCCTAAGTTAAAATCTTAATCATACAAATTAACCAAAAAAAATTTCATTTTTTAAGAACTTTTTTCTTTCTTATTTTAAACCACAATCACATTTTTTTTAAAAAATATACCTCATATTCTTAGTATACATTCCTATGACCTTATTTTTTTTGCCTACATGAGAGCGATCTTAACATCTTGTAATCTAACATATTTCCTTTTGAACATATTAGAAAACAACTACTAATTGTATAACTATATCTCACTTAAATCGACATTCTTGTTAATATTCAACCCTATTGTAACACATTAATAGATTTTGGGTCCCTAATTTATGAACTATATAGATAATTATAAAAGTCCAAAAAAAGTCCAAAAAAATATGAATAAGATTTGGGTAGGAATTTCAAAATGATGCACCTATTAAATTTCATAGATTTCAAAATGACACACTTATCAAATTTTATAGACAAATCCACTCGAGTACAATAAGATTGTTTTTTTTAACCATGACGAATTAGTAACTCATTGGAGTAATCTTGACAATCATGAAATTATGACTCAACAACCCCAAGACTCCACTATAAGGTGGGGAGAGCCTACTCATTAAGCCTTATCACAAGGGACCAAAATATCATAAAACTTGAAACAAGATAAAGGGATATATTTTTTTTAACCATTACAAATTGGTAACTCATTAGAGTAATCTCTGCAACCATTAATTTATGACTTAGCAACCCCAAAACTCCACTAAAGTGAGGAGAGCCTACTCATTAAACCTTATCACAAAGGACCAAAATATTATAAAACTTGAAACAAGATAAATGGATATATCCCATTGTCCAACTTGAAACAAGATAAATGGATATACCCATCGTCTCACTGAAAAACTTTAATGAAAAATGTTAAAAATATTTCATTAAGATTATTGAGGGTGGAAAATTTTACCACATTTGACGGTCGTTTTGTCCGCCAATTCCATCTCTGAGGAATTGCACGGAAAGTAATGGAAATTCTGGTCATATTTAGAGAAAATCTGGCAATGATTTTTCTAAAACCAAGTTATAGTTGTTAAACTTCAAAATTTTAGGTGTTCTAGATGTTTTTGATGGCACTGAATCCATTTCTACTATAAAAAACAAACACGATTCAAACACTATCTCTACAGGATTGGTTGAATTTTTTTGGCGAGATTAACTACTTTTGTCCATATGAACAATTGCTCCGCCTCGTTAAACGACGCCCCGAGGAACTACCAAGAATACGTATACGATTCCTCGAAGAACTACCAAGAATACGTATTGGAATGGAAAAATTATGTTACAGGCGCTTTTTATGATATTAGTTTAACCAAACGCTCGGATCCAGGTTGTTTAGGAAGCTTTGGAATGTTCGAAATTAGGGTTTGATAAAGTAGGGTTTTGGAAGAGAAATATGCATAAATGAGCACGGCTCCGCCTCCGATAGGGAAAGGAAACAAAAACAATATCTGTTGACAAATGCGGAACGTCATTCTACCAAGGCAGGTGTTTCTCTGCATCTTTTCTTTCCTGGCTCTTTATTAGTGAAGTACATGAGATTGTTCAGGGTTTTGTAATTTGATCAAAGTACATGAGATTTTTCAGGGTTTTGTAATTTGAGGGTTACAGTAGTAGTTCTTTTGTATACATTTTGCGGTTTTGCGGGGTTGAAACTTTAATATTGCAAAGCCGGATGAGGACATACATTCATAGAACTGTTCTGAATCACGATGACCATTTTACATGCATCACCAACTGACGGCTTCACTTCGTTTTCTCCTTTTAAAAAGGAAATGGTTTAGCTATGAATATGTCCAGAATATTTATTTGCGGATTTCCTGGCGATGTGGGTTTGCTAAGGCAATTATACTTCGTTTATTTTTTGCTGATTAGGGTTTTTGATTTGTTTGAATCTGTTTTTCTCCTCTTCTCAATTTTCTACGGGCTTATGGTTTTTGATTTGTTGTGACCAATTTTTTGCTGAGGTTTGGGATTTTTATGAAATATGGGAGATGAAGGAAAAACTGTGTAAATAGCCAGCGCACCGGATGAGGAGTGAATTCATAGACCTGTTCTGAATCAAATAATATTGAAGATTCAACATGCATCACCAGCTGACGGTTACCCTAGCTATATAAATGCCCTCTGTTTCTCAAATTTGTCTTCTGTTCTTGTTGCTTGATTGTTTCTCGAAACGCCTTAAATTTTTTGCATTTGCAAGTGCATTTTTGTGCTTTTGATTATTGGGTATTATCAGTTTTAATGGTTTTCCAAGGCGTAGAAGATCCTGATGGGGTCTTCTAGCCCTCTTTAATCAGGATCAGGATCTTCTAGCCCTCTTTAATCAGGATTGTTGCTGACAAAAATATGGAGCTTCTAGGGAGCGTCATTTTAGTATGGTAACATGAATATTTGATCACATGCATCTCACACTATTCTCGAACTTTTTGCATGTTGTAAGAATTTTTGATTTGCCGGGATGTTTTTCATTTGTTTATATGCTTTTTCGTTCCAGGTGTTTTAGCATTATACTGTTTCGACGAAGGTCGACTGGAATTTTCTGTTTTGGTAACTACCATTTACCATTTAGATTTTATCTATTGGATTCTGTAATATCGGGCTCTTTCTTATGTTTGAACAGAGTTACTTGTCCACATGAATTTAGTTGAAGGTCTTGAAAGTACCCAGAAGCTACATTTTTGTTATGGCTTTCAAGGAAAGCTACTTTCGACTATGAGCTCTGGAAATGGTCTTTTGGGGCCGAATACAATTTGGTCTAGACATTCTTCAATTTTACATTTAGGTAAATATTCTTTTGGGGCCAAATACATTTTGGTGTAATTTTTTTTCAATTTTACATTTAGGTAAATATTGTTCCAGCTCTTTATAAACTTTTATGAGTTTATATATGAGAAATTTTAATGATGAAAAGGAAAATCAAGAAAGGTCTAAAATGTGGTTACATTTTTATTTTTATTATTGTATTTTTAGTAAAGAAAAAAAATGTTAGACTAGCTATTATGGGGTTATGAAACAAAAGGTATCTTTAATTTGAAAGAAGTTTATTTCATTTTATCCACGCATAAAATTTTGTAAGAGATGTGATGTGGAGAAAATTTGGATGGAGAAACTTGTGTGAGAGAAAATTATTGACTTGGGACCATATGCGAAAGAGAACCTGGTCCATTGGTCCATTGGTCCATTGTACTTATCCTTAATATTTGGCTATAATAATCGTAATTCAGAGAATATAGTAGCTATGTTTAAACAATTGAGATACAATCTATATAAGAACCTTTAGTAAATAGAGTGTGGACTCTTTGAGGAAGATTTGACTTTTGGGCCATATAGAAGGAACTAAACAAAAGAATATTCAAGAATAAGAGTAGATCCATTGGAAAAACATGGGAGATAATTAGAAAGAACATCAAAGAAACCACACTAGTGGAATCATGGTCTTCAAAAGATTGCCTCTTGGGCCATATGGAAGGAATGAAACAAAATAATATTCAAGAATAAGAGCAAATCTATTGGAAAATCATGGGAAATAATTAGAAAGACCATCAAAGAAACCACACTAGTGGAATCATGGTCTTCAAAAGATTGAAAGACGGATTCCCAGGAGGTGGAAATCCTAAAAAAATTAGAATTATTTTTGGTCTAGACTTAAGAGGTTCATCTCCTAGCATATTCCCCCTCCAAATTTTTCAAATTGATTTTTGATGAAGCCTTCAAGGGGAACTTAGGTTTTTCAAGATTCAATGGAATCTTTAGGGATGACAAGAAGAATACCTTGAGGGCATTTACTCAAAGCTATGGGACTACCAACAATGATGTGTGTGGTTGAGTTCCAAGCATTGGAGAAAGGTGCAAATTGTAATAACAAAGGGTTATCAGACACTGTAGATTGATGGGGATTCAAAGTCGATTCATAAACTTATCCATGGGATAGCCTCATGGAAGTTGGCAAGGAGCTAGCAAATAGAATCACCGATGGATTGGATTAGAGCACTGTTATCCCACATAGACAACGTGATTGTCCTCCATTATAGAAGATTAGGGAATAAAGCTGTAGATTACCTAACAAATGTGTTAATGAAAGGTAGTCATTAGTTGAGAAGGAATATTGGGTGGATTCGCTCTAAGTCATTTTGGAGAAAGACAAAATCCTTGATGGGGGTGAGTGTAAGATTCGAGGAGGGGCCTAGGGGAATGTGCCCACCATCTTGCCCACTTTATTGCAAATAACTGAGGATGGTGCGATGTGTCTTGGGCACGTTGCCACATGCAGTCACCTGGATGGCGATAAATACAAGAGTAACACTTTTTTTGTTCGTTTTTGGTGGTGAGGTTGAAGGGCTGCCATATGAGTGAGGTTTAGGTGCCAATGTCCTTGTTGCTTATGCCCTCAAACGATAACGGTGTTGTGAAATCTTGGTATAGTCTCGTCCTTGGAGTGTGCTTGGCGAAGAGTGGTTCTTGGTGGGTCTTTCAAGAGGCAAGCGAGGAAACTAGGTGTTGAAGGCTTTTGGGTGACGAAGTTTTGGTGTAGCTAGGGTGCTACAACCTTGACAACTTGGGGATAAGTGGTGGGAGAGCAATTGTAATGAACACTAGGCAAATGGAGAAGAGGAAAACGTTTTAGTTGCAGTTCAAAAATTCATTTGGTGGCTCTTGAGTTTGGTTGTGCAGGTTGATGTTGACCTCAGATTCAGCTCTTGCCATTGGCGAGTTGGTACCTTAGCCTTCATACTATTATGCTTTTTATTATTGTGTAGTCATGTGAGTTCACACTCTGTCAATTCTAATTTTGTTGTGGTCTATACACACTTGTTGACTCTAGGGTTTAGTCTGGTCCATGGAGGAAACCTTGAGTTTATATTAATTATGGGCAAAACAAATCGAATGTTGACTATCTAGCAGGTTAACCTTCTTGTACCCTCGAGAACTCACACAAGTTGGTGCAATTACCATTTATTGGGTATGCTGTGGGGTTTGAGTTTTACGATCTGTCTTTTAGTCTTGGAAACTACTAGTCTCTTAGGGAGTTGTTCTAGTCTCAGAGTGCATGCATGGGGCTTTTGACTCTGGTACTTTGTGGTCTATGTTCGATCATAGTGTGGCTGTCTCGCTGACCCTAGTTCTTGATTGCCTTTAATCTGGGCTCTCCTCTTGTCACTTCCTTGGTCTTGGTCATTTTAGTTTTTATTTAAGTGTTATCCACTCTTGTTTGCCATGCTACCATGACAACATATGCAGTGCAAAACGAGGGGTGGGGGGTGGCGGTAGCAGTTTGCTAGGTCAATGACGAGCTCAACTCTTTGCTTAGGACTTTGACACCACATATTTCAAAGACAGTTCCTTCAGAGACAACGAGAGAGAGTCTTTCTCTGATTTCGAGATCATGGATGAGGTTTTTCGCCGGGTGCCAAACCTTGGGCATACTGGGGGACGAAAGAAACAATATCTAAAGTCTGTGGTCCTTCACTGAGTGATGAAGTCTCTGCTTGGCCTAGTTTTGAAGGATAATTAGGTAGAACGCTACAATATATTTACATCACTTGAGGACATTGAGAGAAAGTTGTATAACCAAGGCCTCACTATGGACAAGCTTGATTCAAGAATGACTCACGTGGAAGGACACTTATAATGCCACTCAGACAATGATGCTCATCCTAAATAGAGTGCTAGGGATTTTGCATCTATATGTTTGTTTGATTAATCATGTTATCTTTGTTAGCTATGGATGATATTTTGATATGTTTTGTAATATTGTATCAACAATTATGTTTTGTATCTTTTTGTAAACATGGCTTAGTTGAAAATTTGAATAACCTTGTTACTTTGGGAGTTAATAGTGGTCTCACCAATGATTTGAACAATTCCAACTATGTAATACCAATGTTTTTAGGCCAATACAAAATTTTTGAAGTTACAAAAAATGGAATATAAAATAAAATTATATTTAAAAAAGACTAAGTAATTGGAGACCAATTCAAATTACTCATAAACTATTGTATTTATCATCATTAATTGACATGAATATATATTTAAGTTGATAGGTGTGTTTATTTTGGAAGAGGTTATTTTGGATAGTAGGGATTTTCTTAGTAGCATTAACAAATCAAAGGTTAAGATGTATCTTCAAAGTAATAATGCTCTTTTAATTAAATCAATTAATTAATAAAAATGTCTTATGAACAAGTGTCGAATGAAATGAGTTGTGATTTTTTTGGACATGTATTTATTAGTATTCACAAATCACTACATCTCTAAAGTAGTTTTGTTCTCTTAAATAAATTGGTTAATTTGAAAAAAATGTCATGAAATTGTGTTATCTCATAGACTTTTTGGAGGGTGTTTTGATACCTTTTATGATTAAAAATTGCTTAGAATTTAGTAAGAATTCGCTAGAATCACAAACTTAAGTTGCGCGCTGTTGTGAGCTCTCCACAATTCAAGTGCCCAAAGATTCATGTATGTAGTAAAAAACTCACTTTAAACAACAAAAATGAAAATTTGACCAATACATTCTTTTTTCTCTAGCTAGCCAACACCATATTAGAGTTATGGTTTGAAATGTGTTATGATTTTTTGAAAAGGTGGTATTAATAAGCAATGGTATTGAAGCCCTATTGTATCGTAACAAAGCCTATTTACAAATTAAGAATCTCCATATGTTTATTTTTTTCCGAAGAAAAAGCAAACTTTTTATTAAGAAAATAAAAAGTTACATTGCATATGCTATGAGCATTTCTGATGCTACTAATTGATTGTCCATGCAATAAAAAAAGAGCCATCCTTTCTGTCATTTTGATCCTCTGGAAAAAACATAAGACTGTTGCAAAAAGCAGTTCTATCAGCTGTTTTTTCACTAACAACCATGAGCAAAATCGTCCTCTCCGAAAGAGGCTATCCACAAAAAAACATCGAAGTTGGGTCTCCTCAACAGAAAGAGGAAAACAACCCATGTAAACATGGAAAAGCATGAAGTCCCGGTGAAGTATCAGCCATCCCAAAAGTTTTTAAATGCCGGAATAAAAGTCTGTTTAGAACTGTATATGAGACAAAAAATAAGATAAGATAAAAACAAAGCAACTGTTGATTATGCATATGGCGGCTGATCTGTTGATTGAACCTGTCCCTGACATTCTTCGACTATCTTCTAGACTCCCAAATTTTGTTGCAAACCTTCCTTAGAAACGGTGAACTATCAGCCATCCCAAAAGTTTCTAAATGCCGGAATAAAAGTCTGTTTAGAACTGTATATGAGACAAAAAATAAGATAAGATAAAAACAGAGCAACTGTTGATTATGCATATGGCGGCTGATCTGTTGATTGAACCTGTCCCTGACATTCTTCGACTATCTTCTAGACTCCCAAATTTTGTTGCAAACCTTCCTTAGAAAGCTTGTTTGCAGAATCATTGCTGTCCCTGTATATATGGCATAATGAAAACTATTAAAAGATGATTTTAATACCTGCAGTTCTTCCAGCGAGGGTTTCAGTATTTGGTTTTTGCATGTGTTTTTTCCATTGACCCAATTTACAACATTGAGAGAGTCTCCAAAAACCTGAATTGTGAAGGTGTTTCTTTGAATAAGCCAGTAGAGGAGAAGTCTCAGGGCTGACAACTCGGCGAAATTGTTAGTTCCTGACCCCAAACCAACTGAGGCTTTGAGAAAATGATTTGCGTTAATATGGATGATAATACCATCTCCTACCCGATTGTTTTGTGAGGCTCCGTCAAAGAAAGCCCAGGGGATGCCCTCTTTGATATGCACAGTCTTATTAAGATTTTGGGATTTTTTCTCCTCTGGTTCTGGGATAGATGTATAAATAGATACACATTGGACAACAGTGGCAGTAACCGGAGTTCCCTTGTCTTGAAATATACATCTGTTTCTAGCAAGCCAAACACCCCAACAGATGATGAGCGGAAGATTCCTCATGTTCCCATCAGGGTATTGTTGCCACCATTTAGCCCAGGCCTCATCCAGGTTCCCATTGCCCTATTCAAACCTTTTGTTCATCATTTTCTCTACCTCCCCCCATATCTTTTTTGTTTCAGGACAATTTAGAAAAAGGTGATTGATGGATTCCGCTTCAGCTTTACATACTGCGCATCTCCCAGGACCGTGCATAAACCTAGACTGAAGAATGTCCCAAGTTGGAATTTTTCTTTTTAATAAACAGCAGAAAAAAAGTCTGGCCTTGGCCGGACATTTGAGCTTCCAAATATGCTTCGACCACCATTCGAGATCTCCCCATCCCTTCCTAGACAGAATAAACTTGTATCCATCTTTTGGAGAATAATCTCCAGTTTCTCCGTGCGCCCATATCAACAAATCTGGTCTGTCTTTTAGCCTGACATTTGAGCGGGTGAGTTCTTGGGTGAATGAATTCCATTCGTTCCACCACCTTTGATCCAGCTCTAGGTCTTCCCCGTCTTTCCATGCTTGTCCCCACATGGTTGATTGACCCGCCTTTTCAACCTGATCTAAGGAGAGAATGTTCTTGCCTTCTAAGTGTCTGATTAAACCAGGTGATAAGGCATAATTTTCATTGCATCCTATCCAAGGGTCCTTCCCTATCTTCAGGTTCCTGCCATTCCCAATCTTCCATGCCAATCCTTGTTTAATTACCTTAAAGGATTCCACCGTTGCCCTCCATATTGCTGAGACATTCTTCTTATTCTTGATCGGGTTTCTAATCCAATCTTCCAATGGAACTGGGTCTATATATTTTCTTTTCACCACTCTAGTCCATAAATTTTCCATCTTTATAAGTCTCCATCCTGATTTTGCTGCCAAAGAGAGACTGAAATCAGGAAGACTTTTTATCCCCCATCCTCCCCAATCCTTTGGCCTTGCCACTTTATCCCATGCCACCCATGGGAGCACCAGACTTTCCTTTGTGCCATCCCATAAGAATCTGCTACAAATTCTACTTATTTTCTCCAGGATACCTTTGGGAACCCATGTTAATGTCGCCCAGTAGACTGGAATGGCCAGAAGCATTGATTTTATAAGGGTCAATCTCCCAGCTCTAGAGAGCCATTTGAAACTTCAATGAGAGATTTTGGTTTCTATCTTTGCAATCAGCCAATTCCAATCCTCTTTCTTGTATGCATTTGGTTTTAACCAGAAACCTAAGTACTTGAAAGGATGTTCCAAAGTACTAGGCTGGAAGGGAAAGAGGGATTGAAGCTGAGCCCTCTCTTGTCTCACTACTCCTGCCATTATCAGCGGAGATTTCCTGGAATTTATCTGCATTCCAGTTGCTTTCAGAAACAGATCTAGAATGATTTTTAATTCCTTAATTTCATTTGACTCTCCATTTGTGAAAATCAAGATATCATCAACAAAAAGGAGATGAGAGATGTATAAATTGATTCTCTTACCTCTTACCTTCCCCTCTCTTCTGGCCTTGTGGATCAACTGGCTTAAACCTTCTGCAACTAAAAGAAAAAGAAGAGGCGACAAGGGGCACCCCTGCCTCAGGCCCCTTTGTCCTTTAAAGAAATGAGAAGCTGCTCCATTGATAAGAATTGCATAACTAACATTTGTGATACATCCCATGGTCCAGCTGATGAAATCTGAATTAAAACCTAAGTGAGTTAAGAGCAGCCGGATGTATAACCAGTTTATTCTGTCATATGCTTTTGATAAGTCAATTTTTATAACTGCACCCTTCTTGTTCTTCTGTCTGACACTATGCATAACCTCCTGGGCAACACCAATGGCTTCATGAATTTGTCTTCTAGTCAAGAATCCAAATTGCTCCATTGAAATGTGCCGCGACAAAATTGGTTTGATTATGTTCGCTATCACCTTTGCAATGATCTTGTATATACTGTTACAAAGCGAAATTGGCCTGAAATTCTCAAAACTTTCAGGAACTTCCTTCTTCGGAATGAGAGCTATAAAAGTAGCGTTGAAAGGGCTGTAGACCTCACCTTTCTTCCTGGATTCTTCTACTACTTCAGTGATTTCCGCTCCTATCAAGTCAAAGAAATGGAGGAAAAGTTCAATGGACTATCCGTTCGGCCCAAGACTTTTTTCTTTTGCCATGGATTTAATAGTTGATTATACTTCCTCCTTGGTTACCGGGCAAGATAGATCCTCCGCTTCTTCCTCCTCGAGAAACCTTGAGAAACATTGGGCTGTCTTGATTACCTCGGCAATAGTAGCCTCTCCTGAATCTGCAAAAAGACTTTGGAAGTGCCTTTGTCCTAAATCGGGCAAAGAGTTAAAAGTCTTCACCTCCCTTCCTTCTTCGTTTTTAAGGGTCCAGATAGTATTTTCAGACTTCCTCCCTTTTGCATAATTGTGGAAAAAGCTAGTGTTTTCATCTCCAGCTTTTAACTAGATCGCTCTGCTCTTGAGTCTCCACTCCTCTTCTTTTTCCAAAAGAATTTGATTCTTGAGTTTCTCAAGGTGAAGAATCCTTTCTTTTGAAGCCTGAGAAGCATATCCATCCTCCTCTATGCTTTCCAGCTTTTTTAGCTCCTCACTTATCCTGTTAAAATCCTCGTTCTGGGCTTCCTTCCTGGCCCTCGCCCAGGTTATGGTAGCTTTCTTCAATCTTTTGGGATTTTCCATGAACAGAAAACCTTTGTCCTCAGTGGCGCTGATTTCAGGATGTCTCCATGTTTCCTTGAAAAGATTGTTAAAAGAAACATCTTGTAACCAGGAGGCGTTGAACTTAAAAGGAGCAGGAGGCTTTGGAGGGGGGATGGAAAATTCTAAGTAAATTGGGAAGTGATCTGAAGACCCTCCTTCTTCAATCCATTGCCGAAACATAGGGATCTTGGAGGCTAATTCTTCGTTGATGAGGAAACAGTCCAGTCTTTTTGCCACTCTAGTATCTCCTGCTCTCCTGTTTCTCCAAGTCGGCTTTAGCTTGATCAAATTAATATCTATTAGTTTGTTGACAGATAACATATTTAGGAAGAAATCCGACATAGGATCTTCCCTAGCCGATGGACCCCATGCCTCTGCTCTTCCTATTGAGAAATTTAAATCCCCTCCCAACACCAAGTTTTTGCCCTTCGATAAAGATTTGAACATCAATTCATTCCAGAAAACCACCCTATCCTGACAGGGGCCATAAGCATTGCAGATGGTTAAGGGAAAAGCAAAATCTGGGGACTGGATTTCCATTCCCATCACCTGCTTCATCCCCCAATGATTCCAAACCTTGATTCTTCCTTCCCTGTAGCCTACTGCCAGACCCCCTGAATGTCCATCTGAGTCAATTGCTGAGAATTTCCAGCCTGGAAGCAGGGCATTCAACATCGTCTCCACTTCTGCTCCGTTCCCTAGGGTCTCCTGAAGAAAGAGAATATCTGTTTTTGAGTTTTGAACCATCTCCATGAGGGCCAGTTTTTTGGGTTTACTGGCTAAACCCCTACAATTCCATGAGGTCAGAATCATTTTACAACATCTTCAGGGGCCTGCACTGCTCTAAGAGCCCCAATGATAGACTGTTGTTTCCCATCTGCTATGTCGAACTTTGCTTTAATATGTGCCATGGAAAGGTTAGATTTCCGACCTATTTTTTTCCTTTTTTGGCTTTGGGGGAGGAGCGAACCTATACCACCTACTGACTTTGAGGTAACAGGCTTGCTATCGAGCGATCTGAGGTTGTATGGACAGGATGGGAGAATGGCCGAGGGGGCTTGATTAAGAGAAACACCTTCACAATTCAGATCAAGGGAGGGCATTGCAGCCGAGATGTCCTCTATGCCGGTTTCCACAGTGGTTACATCATGATTTTTAATGCTTTCATTATTATCAGAGATGAAATTATTACAAGGAGACTTCGGGCCCATACAAACTTCAATTGATTCAGAATTAAGAATAGGAGGGGAGATTGAATCTAAACACATACCCATTGCTCCTTCGCTTTCGGTAGGCTTTTGAGAAGGTGTCGACCCCCCGGAGATCTCCGCTTTTGCTTTGGCAATCTCCAATTCCGGTTCTTTGTCCACGCCACTGGACAAGGGGGCTTGTTGTGCTGCTTCCGGAAGCTGCCCTTCCAGATGGACCTCTGTCTCCATTTCTTCAACTATCTGTTCTGCTGGAGCCTCCTGCCCCTGAGGAAGATGATTGTGACTATAAACCTTCTCCCATTGGGTAGATGACCTCTGGAAACGCCGCCTTCGCCTGCCTAAGGGGCATTCCTTGGCCAGATGACCATATTCGTGGCATCTATGGCACCTAAATGGCAAATATTCGTAATCCAATATCTGTTCAAATACTAAATCTTTATATTGAAGGTTTATCTTCTTAGCGAGTCCTTTGCTGGGGTTTAGACTCACTAAAATCCGCGCCATAGCCTTGTTCCGGGTTTCTAAGAAGGACATATCTGCTTCCAGGAAGGTACCCAATCTGTTTCCTATCGCTTTAAAGACTGATTCGACCCATAAAAACGAAGGTAGACCTGGTGCCGTTACCCAAACCGGGAAAACATCCGTTTTTTCATGGACAACATCGAACAGGGGAGTCCATTTTTTCATAAGAACATGAATGTTCCCAAAAGCCCAATTCCTCCCAACCACCCAGTCAGCCGCCTCTTTATTCTCAAAGCGTACCATAAACCAACCCTTTGCAAGGGTTGAAACTTCGAAAACCCTTGCTTGATCAATCTGCCAATTCTGTTCTCCCCAAGCTTGGATGAAGCTAGAAGAGAATTTCTTCCCTCTCGCCCTGCCAACCACTATACAGTTTGCCACCTCCAAGGCTTCTTCGATACTCACGTCCATACCCAGCACCAGATTCCCTTCCAAGTCCTGCTAGCAGATTGGTCTTTTCTTTTTCCTCTTCTCCCCTTTTTTCTTTCCCTCGACGTCCTCCTCCCTTGTCTCCTTGCTTAAGCCTGTCCTATCTTGTTCTTTCAAGCCAGGGTTTGCTTGGGGGAGCCCAAGCTCGAGGCTGGCTGGGAGCGAAAAACCAAAGGAATCTTAGAAAGGTTCGACAGGGGGTTGACAAATTACCTGAGATCCCAGAGCGTCTTCAGTAGAGGCCTTTTGAAATTCAATAGAAACTCCGATCTTAGCTTCCGGCGTCCTCCGTTGCCCTTTGAGTTGCCCTGCTCTTTTGCAATGGAGGCCCTTGTCACCGCTGAAACCCTTCCTATCCTCTTTTCGCCTCTTTGCTCAGAACTTGTGACAAGTTTTACTATGTCCTCTAAACCTCCAGACAGAACCGGCTCCACAGCAAGCGATTTCCCCTTGATGCCTTGGCTCGACTGATGGAAGCTTGCATGCAGCCCATCCTCACCTGATCTGCTCGACTGCTGCAAAGCTTGGAATTCTTGATGAACAAAAGCATTCTCATCAAATTCCTTTGTCAACTGAAGAAAGGATTGATTGATCTTGTGCGATTCTGGCGAGAGGGTTCCGGATCTGAAAGTCCCTGATGATCCGAAGTAGCGTTCAATATTATGAGCTGTGGGGTCTTTCCCCCAAACCGACAGGATATCCTCCATATCCGGGTCTAGATCCACGAGCTCGTTTGGATTAACCATGGTTACTGTGCAGGTTCTCAGGAATGTTCGCCGAACGGGTTCACTGCCAGCACAGGGATCCTATGAATTTTCTATTCCAGCAGTTACTTTTACGCTTTGATCCCAGCTGTCCACCCTACGCAGAAAACAACCTCCAGCGCCTCGTTCTCCTGTCGCTGTCCTCTGAGACCCTGCGAGTCGTACTGTGCCCACCGGTCGTTGCTCGCTAAAGGAACCCTAACCCTCGATCAATCTGGTCCCGGTTCCGGCCAGAGCACCAGCCTCCAAACCCTCGCCATCCAGAATCTCCATATGTTTAACATATTACTTTTATTTTAATTAATAATTATTATAAATATTTAAATAAATTTGAATTTAGTTAATTTTATGATTTTTTAATTTTGTGAAATATGAGATGGTAAAATAAATTAACATATAAATGTGATGATAAAAATATTGAAACCAAAAATATTTTTATTAATTTTCTTAATTAAAATGATTAAAGATTGACTTATAGATTTAAACCAAAGTTTTTATTGGAGTTATAAATAATTAATCACAATAATTAAACTCATTGCAACAATACATATGATTTATTAGGGAAATCTCAATCAAAGAAAAACCAACCAACAATAAATTTATTATTTCATTGTCTAAAGGAAACCAATATCCTTGACTTAAACATAGCGAGGCCTACCAACACCTTAGTTGTATAAAGCAAGTTTTATGCTAAACTATGACACCTTGTAATGGAGAATCCTTGAGCCTTTTAAAGGCTTAATACCACAATCATCAATATTAGGTACCCAAAACTACTACCATTGTTAACTTAATAATCTTTACACTTTCACCAATCAAAATTACTTAACATATGAAAGTAAATGATACATTGCAATGGAGAATCCCCGAGCCTTTTAAAAGTTTAATACCACGAGATTAATAACAATGGAAAATCCTCAAGCTTTTTAAAAGCTTAATACCACAAGATTAATACCAAGGCTATCAAAATCAAGTATCCAACTATCCTACCACTATTAACCTAATTATCTTCACTACTACACCAATCAAAATTATTTCATATACAACAATAAAATTAAATAATTAAATACAAGCTTAGCATTATTGATAAAATCAAATGACATTTTTTAAGCATAAATTATAATTATATAATGATATTTTGGAAAATCAATACTAAATATTTCGTAGGGACAAATTTAAAGTGTCAGAACATGCTCTCACCACAAGGCATCAAAAGCGTCCCAAATAACTTAATAACCTTTACTCTTTAGCTAATCAAAGTAACTAACCTAATAATATTTAATTATAAAAATTAATATAAGTTTTATTATTAGTTAAAAATAAAATAACAATTATATATATATATATATTTTTTTTTATTCTTATTTTGTTATAATTATGTTTTAAAAATTAATAAATATTTTGTAAGTATAGAATTAAAGTGTTAGAATACTTTTTTAAAAACTTCATACATGTTATTGTAGATCTAGGGTTCCATTTGTGGTTGAGCATAGATTTTTCAGTCTTCATAGTAGATTTCGAGTTTTTGCTGTTGAATCAAGTTTTATCTTGGTTTTC
Organism: Pinus taeda; assembly: GCA_000404065.3. Classification (NCBI taxonomy): domain Eukaryota; kingdom Viridiplantae; phylum Streptophyta; class Pinopsida; order Pinales; family Pinaceae; genus Pinus; species Pinus taeda. The sequence continues at coordinate 123,512 of APFE031314355.1, forward strand.
GGTCGACTTGGTTCATTATTAGCTTAGATGTTCTTTTCCTTTTCCTTCTGTTCGATGCTCATTGGAATTTATCCTACTGTTGGAATATGATTTGTTGGTGTTTCTCTAGTTCTTGAGTGGTTGAGATCATTGCTTGTTCAATGGATCTCCCAAGCAGATTTGTCAAAAAAATGGAGTCATTCCCCTCTCTTGATTTTGGGCTTTCCTCCATTGTGAAGATGAATGTGACTACATTGAAAAAAAGAGGGTTGGTTGGTAAGTTCACTGGTCTTCGGCCTAGCTATAACTCTGGACCTCTCTTAATTGGGTAAATCACGAGTCTGTTGGTATTTTCTATTGTGGAAACAATTATTATGCTTTTCCTTTTTAAAACAAGGAGGATAAACATTAGATCTACATATATGGACCTTATTTCATTGGCATTAAAGGAATGTTACTCACCCATTGGTCTTTGGATTTCAATGCCATGATGGAAATTTCTTTTGCACCAGTGTGGATTAGATTGCCATTTATTCCCCTTCTTTGTTGGGATGATTTATTTTCAAGTCTATACGAGATGATTTTTCCGATTTATTTCTAGTTCTATGGCCAAAGAGAATAACTTCTCTTGTGCTAGAATTTGTGATGAAATCAATTTTTCAAAAGGCCTTTGCAAGGTGATTCAACTTAACTTGGATGGTGGGTCCCATCTTCATGCTTTAGATTATGAATAGGTTCCCTTTAAATGTAATTTTTGTTATGAGTATGGGCACTTTGCAAAAAGTTGGCCTAGGGTTCCAACTTCTCAACCTCACATGATGCAAGACATGTGTCGCGCCATTTAGGGTCTCAGGTGGTTATGGAATCGCCCCCTTTGATGATAATGGGATTATTTCCTTGGCCATTAGGATTATTAGCTCCAATTGCTGTTGCTATGAGGCAAAAGAGCTTGGATTTCAAGATTATTTCTAAAACCTTGCGGCATAGACTAGTGTCCAGTCACAACCATGGTCATTTTCATGCTCCCATATAACATCTTTAGGATAAAAAATGGTCCACTATTAGAAACACTGAGAGGGGGTTGAATCGATATTTCCTTCAATAGTTAATTTTTAATCTTTAGAGCATTAAATTCACATTAATCATTAGATCAACATTACATTACATGAACAAAACACAACACCATTCAACAATGCACAATAATGAAGACAATAGACACAATAGTTTTAGGTGGAAACCCTTCAGGGAGAAAAACCACCAAATGCTTTTTAATATAGGTCATTTCCAGATTACATCAAAGGGAAGCTCCAACTTCCAAATTTATTAGCTCCAACTAAAAGGATGCTCCAACACCTTGTTTACCAACTTCAACTGGAAAGACATTCCAATGCCCTAGTTTACAGGCTCCAACTTGATGAATGCTCCAATACCTTGCTTTTATTAGCTCCAATTGAAAGGATGCTCCAACACCCTAGCTTAACCAACTCCGATTGGAAGGATGCTTCAATGCCTTGTGTAAGCTTCAACTTGCCCTAGCACCACTTTGTCGCCTTGAAGTGTTCTCAGGGTCCAACTTGAAGGAGACTCCACTCTCCTGCCTTGGACCACTTTGCCAACCTGCTCAAAAAGCTACCACTTGCCTTGAATGCTCCAACCTTCAGCTCACCACGACGGAACACGTTTCACAATTTTTAGATTGGATTCACTTGTGCTCAATACCAACATAAATAATATCAAAATTATTCTACTGAATTTGTCGATTTTGATAGTTTTAGGTGGAAACCCTTCAGGGAGAAAAACCACCAAATGCTTTTTAATATAGGTCATTTCTAGATTACATCAAAGGGAAACTCCAACTTCCAAATTTATTAGCTCCAACTAAAAGGATGCTCCAACACCTTGTTTACCAACTTTAACTGGAAAGACATTCCAATGCCCTAGTTTACAGGCTCCAACTTGATGAATGCTCCAATACCTTGCTTTTATTAGCTCCAATTGAAAGGATGCTCCAACACCCTAGCTTAACCAACTCCGATTGGAAGGATGCTTCAATGCCTTGTGTAAGCTTCAACTTGCCCTAGCACCACTTTGTCGCCTTGAAGTGTTCTCAGGGTCCAACTTGAAGGAGACTCCACTCTCCTGCCTTGGACCACTCTGCCAAACTGCTCAAAAAGCTACCACTTGCCTTGAATGCTCCAACCTTCAGCTCACCACGACAGAACACGTTTCACAATTTTTAGATTGGATTCACTTGTGCTCAATACCAACATAAATAATATCAAAATTATTCTACTGAATTTGTCGATTTTGAACACTAACACACGGTTGTTAGTAGTAATAAAAATCGACAAGCACAACTGCAATACAAATTCTGCTGCTTCTACTCAATATGTATATGACAACGTACATCAATAACCAATTCACTTTAGCATCATACTCCTACATATATGATTATGCTAAATTCAAACTTTGTCTTTTCCCAACAACTGTATGCCACTGGAAAAACCTAGCTGTAGGCCTCAACTGCACTTTATCCAACCACATGATCAACCCAACTTTCCTTCCTAGCAATCTTAGCCCTATTTTGCAACTTTGATTAATGAGATGATATTTGCATTGCCATAGCCTTCAAATCTGATCAGCATATGAAAACCCTAATAGCTTCTTAATAATGATTAGGCATTTGACAAAATCAGTAACAATGAAATTTTGTTACTTAATTACATCAAGTCCAGTAGTGTATCGACAAGCCCGTCAATTCAACGTCATCATCAAAATCTAACTAACGTATTCTATCTTAACAAACTTACTAATAAACAAACCAATACATGTCACTATGATCCACTCTCATGATCTTAGCTAACATCCATAAACCTCTATTGCAATGGTTGGCACAGTAATATGGCATCAATGAAGGTTAATACACAAACCCTTGCAACACTAGCAAATTTGCATATTCAATCATGTGTAACTACTAACCAGAGATCATAGACAGAAAATTAGCTTGATTAGCGAATTGTTTAGACTCAGACCACAACTGGAATCATAGATAGAAAATTAGCTTGATTAACGAATTGTTTAGACTCAGGCTTTGCTTCAAGATAGAATTTCTCCACAAAATAATACTTTCGCAGAACTGTACTCAACACAATGATGCCCTTTAATAGATGTCTGCCGATTTGATGATGCCAAGGATATGCCTAAAAGACATTTCTTAATGTTTTTGCCCTTAATCCTTACTTTGAACAATGAATATGAGAACTTACTGCTGTCTGATATTTCCTGGAAGATGCCTTAATCTATCTTTAGATAATTGATGCCAATTACAACAAACTTCTTACCTTATTTCTGTTGATGCCACTGATGAATGTGCCCTCAAGATGTCTGAATATGTCAGCTACGCACAACCTTAGGTTCCAAACACCGATACTCCTTTGATAAGATAAGGCTCTATTGCTTTGGTCAGGGTTCTACCACAGTACTTTTGAAAGATCTTAGAAGATACTTTGGGTGAACTGCTTTACAATTGTAACCAATGGAGCACATGAGATGCCACAGTACTCTAAAAGAAATCGATCAACCCTTGTGGCTTATAGGTCAGAAAAGATAAGTCTCAGATTATGACACAAATATGTCTTCTAGACTGTGTAAATGATCGACAATATAGTACTAAGGATGCCCCTACCAAATGCAGTCTCAAGAGATTGTGCCACAAATGTGGTTTAAGCTTCAAAGTTGATTGTGAGGTGATATGTCATACTTCCATTTTTGGGGGCTGAAGTACCACTCGGAGAACAAACCCTTGATGAATGCCCTATACTCTTAAATACTTCAAAACTTTCTTTCGCATTATGTGTACATAGGCCTGCAATATGTGCAACAAAAAAAAACTCAACCAAAATCTGTCTAGGGCTTGGATACTTCAATGTTACTCAACTGTATTATCCCTTCAATAGTCCGTAAGTCATCATTTCACAATCCTGATAGACTTCTTGTAAAGGTGTTTTTATTTATGATCAGAGATCAAACTTCATAAGAATTTGCAGTGATAATTCATGTATTAGTACAATCTGAACCTTGATTATAGTTTCCTTCAAGCACGTCAAGTGATGCCCAATCATGCTTTAGAACAAAGTTTAAAAGACAATGTTTAGAGGATGCACCAAATGTCTCGCATTAGGCTTGAATCAATATACAAAATAACTGAATTTGGTCTAGAAGAGACATATCATTGCTAGCTTCAAGATAATTCATTTGCTTCAGAAGTATGCAGAAAGAAGTCACATGCCCTTGTCTTATATTTAACTTTCAACACTCTCGTTGGCCTTAGGACAATTCTTTTACTACAGGGATAAAGTGACATCAAACTCTTCGGTTGATTTGGATTGGGTCTTCGTTGAGATTCAAAGTATTTGTTGGCATTAGGATCAATGAACACGCATTAATTCATATACCCCCAAATCAAATATGCTTCAGGATTGTGCCACAAGTTGCCTTCAAACTAGACTCCAAAAAATATATTAAAAGATGCCACAAAGGCCACCAACTTTTGCCGAAAAATTGGACAGGCTGCTCAAGAAGAAACATTTTAAAAGACTCCATGAAATCGGTCATAGATTTGCCATTCCTTGGATGCAGACTTTCCCTACCATAGAGGGCCAAAGGCTCAGATCTCACCAGCGAAAATTTTCAGATGTTCTTCGTGCCTAACCCAGCCCAGCCAAGATCTCAAAAAGATGCTTCAAAAATGGGCTTCAGTCGATACTCCTTGGGGAAAAATGAACCTCTTTATATGGTGATGAAGAGCTGCTATTTCATGATAAAGGAGGGAAAATGAAATTTAAAATTTCAATTTTTGGAGCCAAAAATTCTCACCCAAAAAAATGAATTTTAATTTAAATTTTTTGAGCCAAAAATTCCCATCAACTTTAGACCTTATTTATTTATTGATAAATTACCTTTTAATAAATCTCCTTCTATTTTGACTTTGACTAGAATAGGATAGGCTGATTTAATTTTTTTTTTTTGAATAAACAATAATGATGGTAGCATATCCTTTAGGGGTTCTTGATCAAAATTGGGGCTCCAATCTTTAAACGAGCATATCTCTCCAACTGAGATGAACTACGACGCATGCCACATACCATTGGAATTGGCATGATGAGGAGAACATGATGGCGATGGACATTCAAGCAAATTTTCTATTTATCGTTCTCAAATCCTTCAACAGGTGCGGACTAATATGATCAAGCATTCGGACTTCCAAGACATCTTGACCTTTTGGAGATTCCATTAATGCAATCCAAAGATAGATATCAAGCACATTCATAAGCTAATTGTTGGCATCAGTGCCAACACCATCCAACATCTACTGCACCTTTACCAAGGTGATGGCTTGTTTATGGAGCACCTTGACCTCCCTGTCCAAAATTCATACTTGTTGTACTTGAAAGTCTCTCTCGGGCTCCACCTAAATCATATTCTAATAAATTACATGATTAGCATTAGGAAAATAATTTTTAAGTAGTAAAAGATGAAACACATTATGAATATGCATGGATGCCATAAATGTAATCCTATATGCAACTGGACCAATCCTCTCTAGGATCTCAAATGGTCCATAATATCTAATTGATAAGTTTGCACAACTACTTAGTTTTAATGAACCTTTCTTTTCTTCCTTTCAAGAAGACATGGTTGCTAACTCTAAATTCCCAATTGAACATGTTCTTATCAACATAATTTTTCTATATGTCTTAAACAACCTTCAATTTCTATTTAATTTTTATCACTTGCCCTTCCATTTCCCTAAGTAAGTTCTAGACCAAAAATAACCCTATCCACTGGATTATCCCAACTCATGGGTGTGTTACATTTCCTACCATACAAGGCCTCAAATGGGCTCATCTTCAAAGATGCCTGGTATCTGTTATTGTAAGCAAACTCCACCAAGTGCACCTATTCTTTCCATTTCGATGGTGTATCCATCACATAAATCCTCAACATATCCTTAATAACTTGATTGACTCTTTTTGTTTGTCCATTTAAATTTGGATGGTATTGTGCTAAAATTTAAATTAGTTCCAAATACCTTGAATAAACCTGTCCAGAAGTTGAATGTAAACTGGAGATCTCTGTTTGAGATAATTGCTTTGGCTACACCATGTAGCATAGTAATTTCCTTCATGTAAATCTCAACAATATTGGCTACTTTGTGTGTTGAATTCATTGGAATAAAGTGGGAAGCCTTGCTGATTTCATCCACCACAACCATGATGGAATCATGTTACCTTATGTTTTTGGGAAAGTTGTACTGAAATCAATAGAAACAATTTCCCATTTCCACTCAGGAATGGGTATTGGCTATAAGAACCCAGTTGGGTGTGTATGTTTAGCTTTAACTTTTTGGCATTCCAAGCATTGGGATATATAATCGACCACTTCTTTCTTCATACTTGGCCAGAAGTATTATTTCTTAATTCTAAGATTGCCTTTTGATACTCTGGGTGCCCAAAATAAAGCACTCTATACATCTCATTTAAAACTAAATTTCTCAGCTCATGGAAATTTGGCACATAAATCCTAGCTTTGTACAAAAAAATTGCATATTTTCCTATTTTGTAATCCATGTTCTTTTGCTTCAAATTACCTTGTTGTAGGTTTTTTTTTTGGGTAACATGTATTGCTAATTTGAGTTTCTAGCCTCTAAAACTACGGATTTTCAATTAGATTTGCATACGCCTATGGCTATAGCATGCATGGTATGCACCCTTTTGCTGAGTGCATCAACCGCTTTATTTACTTTACCCTTTATGTGCTTAATTTCAAAGTAGTAAACAACCAAAAATTCCAACCATTTAATTTGTGTGGCATTTAAATTTGGTTTTCCAAATAAATGCTTCAACCCATTGTGCTTAATTCTTAATTCACATCTCTTTTTTATGAGGTAGTGTCTCCACATTTTCAAGACATGTAAAATGACTGCCATCTCCAAATCATGAGTGACATAATTCCTTTAATGCTATTTTAGCTTCATGGGTTCATAACATATCATATGCCCATTTTCCATGAGAACTCCTCCAAGTACTTTACATGCATCTGCGCACACAATGAAGTCTTTGTTTGGATCAACTATCTTCAATATAGGTGCACTTCTTAACAATCTATTTAAACGCTAAAAAGCCTCTTCACATTTATGGGACCATTCAAATTTCACACCTTTCTTTTGCAAGGAATTAATAGGATGGACTATTTTGAAAATCCCTCAATAAATCTTCTATAATAGCCTACTAAACCCATGAAAAACCTCACCTTTGTCATGCTTTTGTGTGTTGGCCACTCTTTTATTGCTTTATTATTTTTCAAGTCTATTGCTATCCCTTCCTATAATGATATGACCCAAATAGTGAATTTGTTTTTGATAAAATGAGCACCTACTCAATTTGGCACATAACTGATGCTCTCTAAGTACCTATAAAACTATCCTCAAGTGTTTTTCATGCTCTTCCTTAGATTTAGAATACAATAACAAATTTGTCCAAATAATTTTGGAAAATTCTATTCATGAGGCACATGAAAAGACTTGGTGCATTAGTTAGCCCAAAGGGTACTACTATGAACTCATAATGCCCATATTGAGTTTGAAATGCTATCTTACTAATGTCCTCTTCCTTAATCCTTACCTGATGATACCTTGATCTCAAGTCGATTTTGGAAAACACCTTAGCTTCACTAAGTTGGTCAAACAAGTCATCTATCCTTAGCAAGGGGTATTTATTTTTCATTATGACATTGTTGAAGTACACAAAATCAATACATAGCCTTAGTGTACCATCCTTTTTAACAAAGAGTATCAGTGCACCCCAAGGTGACACACTTGGGTGTATATACCCTTTCTTTAAGGTTTCCTTTAGCCGCATTTGTAATTCTTTAAGTTCTCGTGTGCTCAACTTGTGTGGTGTTTCAGACACTGGGGTAGCTCCAGGTGCCAAGTCTATAGAAGAGTCAATGTCCATTTTAGGCGGTAACCCCGGAATCTAAGCAAACACATTCAAATTCATTAAGTATCAGGTGTTCCTCAAGGCTCGGTTCTTGATACTCAACTATCTCCCCCATGTGGGATGCATAAATTTGGCACCCTTTTCCAAAATGTTTCTTTAGTTGCATGGATGATATTCCCCTACTAAATATTAGCCTTGGAATTCCTTGTACTTGTCTTCACTTCGCTTCTTCATCAAGGCAAGTAAATGTTTTATTATAACAATCCAATATTGCATGATGTCTCTCCAACCAATCCATACTAATTAGGAAATCATATGATCCAAATGGTATTATACTTAAATCAACATTTGTATTTAAACCATTCATATTGTTGGGACATTCTTTTACATATTCAATTATTCTTCTTTTAACCCCTACAACTAATTGAACTAACCAAGCCCTGCAATGCTTTGTTTCTTTAAGTTCAACCTTTCATTCAACTTAGGATCAATATAACTATGACTATATCCAAAATCAATTAGAATGGAAATAGGATGATTATTTAACTTACCTTCCACTTCGATCATGTGTTCCTGATGCTCAACATGCCTATTTTCCAATGCTGCATAAGTCCTGGGCATGTTTCTATCCATTTCCTATACTGTATCAACTCTGTGAATGTTATGCACAATCCTAATTTTCCTTCTTTATGAGGGCAGTCCCTATACATGTTGTCTCTTGCACAACCCCAACACCCGATGGGCTAAATATTGGACTCTTAATCAAGGAATGGTCCCCTTTGGTTCACTAAGGGTTGGTTGTATTTATTGATTTGCTTGGGAATTTTTCTTGAAGAATGAAGGTTTCAATCCATTTTTCCTTTGCTCCTTGCTTCTCTTCTTGTCATCCCAATTCCTTTGGAAGGCTAGTTTATTTTTACTCTGCTCATGGATGTACTTTGCCTTCCTCATGGCTTCATCTAATGTCCTTGGATCATCAAATTTAATTCTATCACCGTAGAATGGTGGTAATCCACTCACATATCTTTGTATATTTAGCTTTTCATCCTTGATAAAATCTACATTCCTCAACAATTCAATGGATTTTCAACCATAATCTTCCATGTTCATATTTAATAGCTTGAGCTCAAATGTAGGAATTGTGGTGTAGATTTGCAACTGCTTATGAATTTTAATCAAAATCAAAAGACACAAACCCACTCTATTTCTTTGCGAAATTCAAATCACAATTTAGAACATTAAGCACAAACATGCAATGATAAATAACACCCATGCACACAATATTTATTTCGGGGAAAGCAATCTACTAAAAACTCCAATGCTTGCTTGCATTAATATGATGAATATAAATGTATTACAATTGCTAGCTCAATCTGAGCTCAACCTGCAAGTGAATAACCTATCTCTTTGCTCACTGAGAAGCTCTAACCTAGACTTAGTCAATTTCTACCTCTGTTTGAGCCCCTATTTCCTTGCTCAATTCCTTGCGAAATTAGGCCCCTATTATTTAGGAATTTCTCCCAAATGGATTGTGCAATTCCCAAGGTTGATCATCTGACTACATGCAACACATGTACACTCAAGACTAGTCTAAAATTGATGTTACACTGCCTTGGAATCTCCACCATAACTCGGGAACTCAAATTCTCTGCATGCACTAGCTATTTTGAGTTGATTGATTAGTTAATTGGATGATCATTGAGTTTGAAAAAAGTCCCATTGCATAACTTGCCTTCCACTAGTTCCTCCAATAGTGGGAACTAGTTTAGCTGAAAAAAACTTGAGATAACTAACCTTGATTGTTACAAATTAGCAAACACACATGCTTAACTGAACTTTAACAACTCCAAGTCAAATTTACTGAGTAAACTAGGTGACACAAGCCATGTAACACAAGTTAACTGCATCCAAGTTGTTTGCTGATGTGGAAATTCAAATTTCTCAATTTAATCAGGGCAAAATCAAATTGAGAATTTCTTGTGCATTTTTCAACACTCCCTCTCAGCAAGAAAGCGATTATCAACCACCCCTATCTTGCACCTGTGGAACTCGAACTTTCCTCTTGATAAGGTCTTTGTCAAAATGTCAGCATCTTATTCCTTTGTCGGAATGTATTGTAGTAACGTTATCCGCCTTTACACAGTCCCGTAAATGGTGATACTAGATATCTATATGCTTGGACTAATCGTGAAATACATGATTCTCAAAGAGCTTAATGCAACTCTGATTATCACAATAGATCACTGTTGGATCCATCATTTGACCAAATAGTTCCACATGTATCTTTCTCATCCAGATCGCTTCACATGATGCTTGACTTGCAACCATGTATTCTACTTTTTCTGAGTTGAGCACCACAAATATTTGTTTCCTGCTGTATCAGGAAACGACTGCGGAACAAACACTGGAAATTCCACCTCATGCACTCTTTCGGTCGGATGGACTCCCTTCCCAATCTACATACGTGAGCCACACAACTTCACTCCCTATGTCTGTCTGTACCATAGTCCAAACTGGATAGTGCCTTTGAGGTATCATAAAACATGCTTAGTTGTCTTCTAAAATAATTTGGTCGGTCTAACCATAGCTTAAATCAACTGGTTGACTGCATAACACATATCTTATCACATGTTCACAAGATACATGAGTGAACCCACTAGCTTCCAATAAATGATAGCATCCACTTCCTCATCTGAAATGGCATCCTCCTTCCTTTAGTTGGTTGCTAGAAGTGTCTCCATGGGTTTACAACTCCCCATGTGGAACTTCTTTAGTATTTCATTTGCATACTTGCCTTGAGAGACAAACAATTCCCCATCGCCTTGCACGAGACCCATGTCCTTCACTTCAAATTCCCTTGCAAGGTCTTCCTTGAAAGATCTAATCAACTGCTCATCACCAGTTAAAATCAAATCATCAACATATAAGACAATAATAAGAAATTTACCTTCTACCAAGACATGATAGAGGTTTGCAACTGCTTCACTATTGGTGAAACCCAAACCAGTGAGAGTGACTATCGATCCTGGTGTACCAAGCACAAGGTACTTGTTGGGGACCGTATAATGCTCATTTGAGCCTGCACACATGAGATTCTCGATCAAATGTCTCAAAATATTATGGTTGCTCGATGTACACCTCCTCCTTAATAACCCCATTGAGGAACGCTGTTTTTACATCCATCTGGTGGATCTTCCACCACATCTGTGCAACCAGTGCAAGAATTGATCTAATGGATGAGTACCTTGCTACAAGAGTGAAGGTCTCTGCATAATCAATTCTCTCAACTTGAGAGTATCCCTTGGCCACAAATCTTGCCTTATACTTCTATATGCTTTTGTCTGCTGCATGTTTAACCTTTAATATCCATCTCAAACCCACAATTGATTTATCTGCTGGTCTTGACATCACTTCCCAAACACTGTTGTTTACAATGGATTCATATTCCTCCACCATTACATCAACTCATACATGTTTCTCTACTTCTTCCTCAAAAGAGGATGGCTCATTCTCTACAAACTCAGTCATTAGAGCCATGTTGCTAGTGTACCGATCATGTGACCTTCTCTGCCTGCGCAAATTTGAAGGAGCTCCCACATTCTCCCTCGCATCCTACACAAGTATATCAACTTCCATGGTCCCTTTTTTGCCTTCTCTGGATGTTTTTGCTTGAGTGTATGTTTCCACTCTTTGCTCTTCTACTTGTGGCTTCTCCACAACTTCATGAGGCTTCTCCCTTGGAGCTAAAAGTTCCGCTTCTGGTGGGATCTAAAGCTCCCTCTCAAGAGAGCATTGCATCACTTTCTCCTCATCAAACTTTACATCCCTTCGCACAACTGTCATTGTAAGGGATGGCATGATGATTCCGATGGCTCTCGAAATACTTAGTGATCCAATACGGCTCTGGAAAGGCTAAAAATTAAAAATTCTTAGATTGCAGTGAAACTAGGGTCATATCGAAGATATCATCGCAAAATTTTTGACGGCGCAAACGACACTTCAATCCCAGTTCGTATGTGAAAGTTATGGTTAATCAATTTTTAGGTCAACTAGGCACCTTGACTAAAGTTAGCAGAGCGCTAACTAAATTTGGATCTTGGCTAAATCTGGCATAGCTACTAAATTTGATAGAAATCGATGAGGCAACAATTTGGCACTTTGCGATGATGGTTTTTGATGGCCGGAACTGGCGAAATTATCGCCTACTTAAAAAAAACCAGTGACCCAAAAATCCGTTTGAAAATTTTCGAACAATGTTTTTTTATTTAACGAAAATAAAAAAATATGGAATGGCGAGCGATTAGACCCTGCCATCGCCCAACCCTCCATTTATATACATTATATATATTAAACAGGGCACGACCCTAATCGTTTTCCAACAATTATGTAATAGATAGAGAGGGGCCGACGGGGATCAAACCCGCTCGACTAGTTTCGCTGACCCACCGTAGCACGACCCCAAATATAAAACAAAAATTCAATAAAATGCCAACTGCCAATTCCATAACGAGTGTCCCGCGGGGTTGGACATCATGTCCTCCCAGAAACTGCTGAGTTATTTATATCTCCGCCAACCGACATGCCCACATGGACTTTGTAAAATCTGCCCCAAATTTTTATAGAAACCCATATTACTCAGTGGAACAAGGGAACAGAATCACGAACCCAATGCAAAGGTGGAACCTTGAGTGGGCACAAAAACATAGGAGCAAAACCTTGATGCAGGGGAATATGCAAGGAATCTAAAAGATTCCCTAAGGGCCAAATTTTGATAGTTTCAGAACTAAATTGATTTTATACTATTTTACTCAGTTTTTCGCAAGGAGTGCAATGGTGAAGTAAGATTTGTCATATGAGCAACAAAATTCTAGTGAACAAGTGAGAAGGAATCTTTGAGATTCCCAAGGGTCTAGATTTTGACCGAAGCAGAAAGGGGTCGAGTTTACAGTCATTTTTCATTTTTTTCACCAAGAATTCAATGGTGTAGTCCATTTCTTTAGCATAGGTGTGCATTTTCAGGCCATCCCCAAAAGCGAAGGTATAAGGTGCCTTTTGTACATGCATGTAATTGGATTTTTTCCTGAAGATTAATGAAAGAGCTAGAGACATAGTCCACACTCGATGAACTTTGTTATCAACCTGTTGTGTCTTTGCTTCTCATGGTTGTTGTTTATTTCCGCTTCATTTATGTATATGCATCTTATGGTTACATGCTCTTTTAAATGCGATTCTTGTTGGAAATAATACTGAGAGGGGGGGTGAATTACATTGAAAATAATTTGTTTGTGTAAAGTTTGAAAATAATTTATCTTTGGTGCCAACCTCAATATGAGAGCAAGAACAGAGCACGGGCTTTCAGATCTAGGGTTTGACGCTGGACAAAAACAGGGTCAGGATTGCAGAACTGTTCAGGAGGGCACAAATCCTGACTGGTCAAATGGTAAACGAGGGGTCCATAGGGACCCCCACATAAAAACAAATCATTATGAATAAACAACCGGCTCAGAAGGGGGTGCAGATAGAAGGGCTTGATAGGTCAAGGCCAGAAGAAGAGACTAGTAAGAACATAAATGAAAACAGGGATAAGGCAGAGTAGTTTGCCAATAAACTGAAGGGGAAAGAGAATACCCGCAGAATCAACGGAAATAGAAAAGATAAGGAGGAACAAGAAAACGTAGTACAACAGAATAACAGAGGAGAGGAGCAGGAACACCCGGAATACACAACTACGGAGGAAGAAAATGAGGTAGAGGACAATACACAAGAGAATCTTACTCATAAACCAACTCAGGGCCCATGCAAACCCAGAGTAGCAGAAGTCTTAAGAGTGGTACTAACGGATCCCGAAATACAAGCCTACAGAGACCACATGGCTGAGCATGCAGTGATCTGTAGATTTATGGGGCTGTGGCCAACGGAAAAGGCATTACGTCAGTGGATTAAACAACATTGGAGACCCAAAGGAGATGTCAGTCTGCACCTGGGAGCAAAAGGCTTCTTCATAGTTGTGTTCTTCAATCTGGAAGATCTGTACAGAGTCTTTGATGGAGGCCCCTACTTCTTCGCTTCAGCGGGCCTCTACATGAAACCTTGGAAACCTAATTTTGTACTAGAGAAGGAAACTTTCAAGAAGGTGCCAGTCTGGATCCGACTCTTTGCGCTCCCAATAGACTATTGGGGTTTGGCTGCACTCAAACAAATAGGGGACAAGTTAGGAACATTCATCAAAGCTTCCGAAGCCACATTACAAAAAAGATACACTTCTTGCACTCGGATCTGTGTGGAGATGGACGTTTCAGGAGCATTGCATGAAGGTCTATGGCTAGAATACAGAGACGAGGACTACTTTCAAGCTATCGACTATGAGCAAATTCCGTTTCGTTGCAGAAAGTGCCATGAACATGGACACTTAATAAGGGAATGCCCTTTAAACAGGACGACAGATACACAAACGGAAGATCAGGAAGGAAAGCTTAAAGACACCTTCACTCGTCCAAAAGCTAGACAGAGAGCACACAGAAGGCGACCAAACAAAACAAGCGAAGTACAAGCTAACACAAGCAACGCTTTTAAAGTTCTGTAAAATGAAAAGGATATAGAGACCCAGAATAAGGAGAACACGAACTATGAAGCAAATAAAGTAGCAACAGTAGCAGCGACCAAAGGAGCGGAAGAGGAAAATCCACACAGCACAAAAATCAATCAGGAGGGCACAGAAGAAGCAGATGAAGACTCAGAAATGGTCACAAGTGATGTAGGCAGTGAGGATATGGAACTCCAGGAGATTCCAGGGCTGGAAGGAGTCAATCTTCCAGACATGGTGGAAGATTGGAGGAAAAAAGGGGTGGAAAACATCTCGGAGGAGGAAATCCGGAAAATCAATGCAATTATCATAGCCAAGTAAAAGGCCGAAATGGAAATGCATAAGAGGAAACTGGGAGTAGTAAAAGGAAAAGGAGTTAGAACGAAGAGTGTACTTCAAATAACCTCGAGCTCATCTCAGAAGAAGAAAATAGGGCGAAGAACAAATAGTGAAGTACTTCAGGGAATGGGATATATGCTCATAAACTCGGGTAAGATGAAAGCTCTTGATTCCTTCTCTTTTGGTTCTTAAATCTCAAGCTTTTTAAAATGAAAATCTTCTCATGGAATGTTAGAGGGCTCAATGGCCAAACAAAACAAAGATTGCTAAAAAGGAAAATCCAACAGGAAAAGCCAGATTTAATTTTGGTACAAGAAACTAAATGTGCTAATAACATTATTCAAATTGTTAACAGAAAGCTAGGTAGAAGATTGGAACACATGAGTATAGATAGTCAGGGATGGGAGGGAGGTCTACTAACATGGTGGAATCCTCATGTCCTCAAAGTACTTTCCTCGGAAGCATCCAGATATTTTTTAGCCTTAGAATGTCAAGTAATAGGCGACTCAGACATCTATTTATGCATCAATGTCTACGGGCCTCAAAAATTAGAAGAAAAGCTCAAGTTAATAAACTTGCTGATAAAGCTGAAGCAGAGGTATCCCAGAGCGAAGGTTATCATAGGAGGGGACTTTAATATGATAACCTCGTTGTCGGAAAAAAAGGGAGGAATCAGAAAGTTAAACAAGGATTCTGAAGCTTTTGTTGAGTTCATAATGTCAGCAAGACTGATAGATATTCAGCGCAGGAGTGGGGCTTACACCTGGAACAACAGAAGGGGCGGGGAAAGACATATTGCTTCCCATCTAGACAGATTTCTTGTCTCTGAAAGTTTGTTACTGGAAGGTGTGACCGTATACTCGGACATTCTTCCTTGTGGAGGTTCTGATCACTGGCCCATTTCACTAACGACCACTATACAAGGCACGCCTAGAAACAAACCTTTCAGGTTTGAAATTTTTTGGCTAGAACACCCGGATTTCATCCAGCTAGTAGAAAAATGGTGGCAAGAACCAGTGGGAATAAGAGGCACTAAAATGTACAAACTGCAGGGCAAATTAAAACACATTAAGAATAGAATCAAATAATGGAACATAAAGGTCTTTGGAAACATATTTAAAGAGAAAATCAAGATAGAAGAGCAACTAGAGAAGATACACAACGAGTGGATTCAGGGAATCAGTATTCCAGACACAGTGGATCAGGAAAAACTGTTGATGCAACAATGGCAAGACAGATGTTAACAGGAAGAAACGTTGTGGAGAGAGTCCAGAATTCAATGGCTCAAGGAAGGAAAATAGAATACTAAATTATTTCACAGATCGGCGCTGGACTATAGAGGGGTTAACAAGATCCTTGCCTAAAAAATGATCAAGGGGAACACATTGAGAATCATCAAGACATCGCTATCTTACTCACGGAGCATTTCAATAACATTGCTCAGGAACCAGAGATAGACATAACTGAAGCCATTGGGAACCTCATCAAATCAATCCCCGAATCTATTTCCAATGAACAAAACCAAGCATTAAGGAGAGAAGTTTCATTAGAAGAAGTGGAGGAAGTGGTAAAGGAAATGCCCAATGACAAAGCGCCAGGCCCTGATGGGTTCACCATAAATTTTTACAAAGCCTGCTGGGAGATTGTTAAATTGGAGTTATGGGAGGTGGTGGAGGACTCTCGATGTTCTGCATCGATTCTGAAATCTTTGAACTCCACTTTCCTAGCTCTAATCCCCAAAGAAGAGGAAGCCACAACCCCTGCCAAATTCCGTCCCATTGCTCTATGTAACGTCTTGTACAAGATTATCTCTAAGGTCATAGCCAACAGATTGAAGCCTATTCTTTCAGGCCTCATCTCCGAAGAACAATCTGGCTATGTTGAAGGGAGACAAATCTTGGACAACATCTTGTTGGCACAAGAGATGGTCCATACTCTGCAATCCAGAAAAGTGGCAGGCATGATGATGCAACTTGACCTATCGAAAGCTTATGACAAAGCAAGCTGGAATTACTTGGAAGCAATCCTCACAATCTTCGGGTTTGCTAGTCATTGGATCAGATGGATTATGGCCTTAATCAAATCAACCAGAGTTTCCATACTGGTCAATGGCGCCCCAACCAACCAATTCACTCCCTCTCGAGGGCTTAGACAAGGAAAACTTTTGTCCCCTTTCCTTTTTGTAATTTTGATGGAAGGATTGAGCAGGCTCATTCGACAGGCTAAGGAGGAAGGTAAGATCAAGGGATTGCAACCACTTCCCTCCATTCCAGCAACTACGCATCAATAGTTCGTGGACGACACTATGCTGCATGGATCACCTACTGTAAAAGAAGCTCAAGGTTATATGAACATCCTAAACCTATTCAGCGAGGCCTCAGGTATGGACATTAACCTTTCCAAATCAACCATATTCTTTTTCAATACGAATATTGCGGTTCAGAGAAACCTCTCGCGCATTCTAGGTTTCCGAAAAGGCAATCTGCCTTCTAGGTACTTAGGAGCTCCTCTCTCTGATAAATTATGGCAAAAGTCTCATTGGGAAAAACTCCTTGACAACCTAAAGAAAAGATGCCAGCACTGGACTCACAGGGCTCTCAATTTTGCTGGAAGGTTAGTACTTACCAAAGCAGTCCTACAGGCTATCCCACAATATATGCTTTCCATCATCCCGGCTCCCCAAGGAATCCTTCAACAAATTAGAACCATTCAGAGGACGTTCCTTTGGACAGGTAATGCAGAGAAAAGGAAGTGGTCGCTAGTTGCTTGGAATAAACTTTACAAACTGAAGAACTTAGGCGGGTTAAACCTTCTAGACCCCCTCACCATAAACAAAGCTTGTGGAGCCAAATTGTGGTGGAAATGGATAAAGGAGCCCAATTTACCATGGGCTCGCCACTGGAAGGCCAAATATGCCCCTTCACGACGTAACCAGGAATTAATTAGAATGCAAGAGAGTCTAGAGGGCTCCCCAATTTGGAATCTAGCAAGGAAAAACAGGGATATTATTCAGTAGAATAGTTTCTGGGAAATTTGCAATGGTGAAAAAACCCCTTTTTGAGAGGACGCGTGGCAACAACATCCCAAATTGGAAAAACCAGAGCTTGCAGAATTACAAAGAAGACTGCAAGAACAGGGGAGGCTAACGGTTCACCACTATTGGTCGCAGGATAACAGTGACATGACATGGAGAAAATGGGAAAAAAGCGAAATAGAGAACATAGGGGAAGGGAATACGAATGCCAACAACCTGAACAACATATTAGATAAAAGGAAAATCAGGAAAGCAGAGGACAAAGACAAGCTAAGATGGGGAAATCAAGGAGGGGGTAATTTCACTCCCAAAGAGGCTCGATTATGCATCGAAAAGGCAGAGCAAGTGGACAAGGTAGCATGGAGCAGTAAGGTTTGGGACTCCCAAAGTTGGCCGAAAATTAGAACCTTCCTTTGGTTGCTAATGCAGAGGAAGACGCTAACGTGGGAGAATCTTCGGAAAAAAGGTTTCAGTGGCCCGTCAAAATGTCTCTGCAACAGGGAAGAGGAGACCATGAACCATCTTTTCAACAATTGTGACTTAGCCAACACTCTGTGGAATTGGGCCAAAAAAGTCATTAAGCAAACAGACAGAAACATAGATTCTATCCAGGAAACCATTGAGAAATGGAGAGGAAATTTCTCAGGCAATCAAAGAGTAAACACCATCTGGAAAATATTACCAGGATTCATCACCTGGACTCTATGAAAAGAGAGAAACATAAGGGTGTTTCGTGACGAAACCAGAAGTATTACCCATTCTTTTGAGACCATCAAGCAAAACATAAAACAACTGGTCATGATAAAATGCAAAACAGATCAGAACGATAAAGCTACGGGTGAAGACTTACAAATTTTGAAGACCTTTGATTTTGATAGAGGGGCTGAAAGTCTGATGGGCAGGCATCAACAGGAACTCAGAACCACCACAAGCATTTGGAAGTGACCTCCACCCGACTTCCTCAAGCTGAACAGCGATGGAGCCTCGAGAGGCAACCTCGGTCTTGCTGGCATCGGAGGGGTCATCAGGAACAATGATGGTGAAAATCTTCATATTTACAACAGAGCATTGGGAGAAGGCACGAACAACAAAATGGAATTCACAACAATGGAGCAGGGTCTTAGAATTCTGCGAAGCCTCCGAGTGGGTGCTGCTGTAATAGAGGGGGACTCTCAACTTGCCATCACAACAGCCAAGAGAATGTATGCTGGGACGAAGGTGAGCAAGGTAACGCAACATTGGAGATTAGCAAAGGTCACAGAGAGCATAGCAGAACATTTGGGGTGGCTGAAAGGGTTGGTTTTTTAGGCGGTACGTCGCAAGGCCAACACCGTAGCATACCACTTGGCGAACGTCGGCATAGAGAACCCCACCACATTTTGGACAGCTGTTGGCAGGACGTCAGCTGCCCGACTTTAAAAAAGGATTGTACCCGGCTCTCAAGGCAGGATTTATTGAATGAGAGATAGGTGCGGGCAAGCGAGGTATGTCATACGCATAACGGAATGACAATGATAACAGTGAATGATAAGAAAGGAAGGAAAGGACTGCAGGAGAATGAAGGACAAACAGGTCAGGAGCAATCAATGCTCAAGCAGGTGAAGGCAAAGCATGGTGTTAATATCGCCATGACAGGAGAGCACCGCAAATCCAATATTGGGCGAGGGGACACCTAGATAAATACGAAGAAGATCAGGAAGGGTGATCGCATAGGAAATCTGCGGGATCATCAACGAAATTCCAATCCATTAACTAGCAATTATGACAACCGGACAAGACAGCATCAGGGCAACAAGCGAATGGGTTACGAGTGACGAGCAACACCATCTATTTAAATAGACACGCAAGCCCCAGAATGAGCATTAGTTCTGCTATAGGCGAGCGAAAGAGAGGTTCCTTCACCTTCAAATTACCAAGTGCTCATTTTAGTGCAGGAAGCAGGATGGCGAGTGGAGGAAGTCGAAATGCTGCGGCTAACAAAGATTTGAAGCGAGCCAAAGCGGCTTATGAGACCCGCACCTCCCAGAGGGAGAAAGGAGGATCGAAGAGCTTGAAGCCATGGTGAACGAAGAAGAAAAAAGCATGGACCAGCAGGAACTGGTTAAAGAAGTAGATTGGGTGCAAGACCCCGACACGGTCAGCACGCGGGCAACGCAGTTTGTAAGGACCCAAGCGGAGATGTGGTGATTGAAAACGATGCTTTCCAAAGCTATCAGTATGCAAGGGGACTCTGCCAACCATTTGCGGCAGGATCAGCAAACCTTAGCAGCAGCCAACGAGGAGCACGCGGCCATTTTGGAAGGCTTGGACTTCAAGATGAGCAGCATGGAGCAGCAACTTGACACTATATCAAAAAAATTCACGGTTCTGATCAGTCTGATGAGGCACACCATAAATCAGAAGGGCCATGCTACTGGGGAAACTGCGGAAGGGTCAAAGAATCCAAATGCTCTTCCTACGCCCTCTTAGGCAGGCCAGGCCAAGGCGTCTGATGCGCAGGATAAGTCCAAGAACTACATCATTCTGGATACCTTCTGATTTTCTGTTCTCTTTAGGGTATGCTTACTAGGGCTCTTTTTTCTGTTTGTGTATGTCCACGGCTGTTAGGGGTTTTTTTTTTTGAAAAGGGCTACTCTGTCTCAGCCCTGTAACTGGTCTTTGGTCAAATGGTTGTCAGTTTTTTGTGAGATCCCACTTCCTTTGCTGCCCTGCGTGGTATGCTCTAGGGTCAAACGAGTATAGATAAGGGCAAGGATAAGCTGAAGAAGGTCTTTTACTGCTCTGGCAGTCTTTTTGTAAACTATGTATTTTCGTATAATATAACAATGCTGATTTACACAAAAAAATACTGAGGGGTGGGTGAATCAGTATTATCAAGTCAAATATTCCTTTTCCAAAACAAATAATATACGCTACTTCAGTTAGTTAAACCCACGTATATACGCAACTATGCAGAAGGAAAACCACGTATACAAAGCAAACTTTTAATTTACTTTATCTTTCTGATGATGATTGTTAATATGTGTTGCAGAATCAAATAACCAATAACCAGAGACAATAAAACAGAACAGAAAGATAATAACGCACAAGAACACAAGATATAAGGTAGAAACCCAATGTGGGTGAAAACCACCTGCTGCAATTCGTCTCTATCTTATTTTTAAATTAGAAACTTCTTTTACAATGTACTGGTGCAGTCCTTTACCAGTATGCAGGCTGCTACCTGTAGAGAGCTACAATCCTCTCTCGTTCTCTAGCTTCTCTTGGAAGGGAGCTACAATCCCCTTGAGCTCTTGCACTAGCCAAGATACTAGTACGTAGGTGATGGCCTACAGAAGGCTACAACCTTCTCTTTCTTCCAGGGACCACGTTTCATAAATTTTCACACTGGATCCATGAACATTAATCAAACATCAATAATTTCTCCATCAACCAATCTCTTTTCCACCAATTAGATCTGAATCAAGCAGATACTTCTCTGACAATTGTACCCAAAACACAGTACCAGAAACCACACACCAAAATCTGAACCCAGAACACAACAGCAATAAAGAGAAGCAACTAGATCACAACTTAAAGTATATACGCTATATCAATAACCTGCGACATGCGTGCATACGCTTCTGTGTTTGGAACAACCTGCGTATACGCCTCTTTCATTCACTGAACCAGCATGTATACGCGCATTCGCTTCACTGAACTTGCGTACCGATCTATAAAGGATAATTCGCTCTTTCATATATTCAAAAACACTAATTAAACCAGATTATTAGTGTTATAGATCAAGCAAGCGCCACATATAATGGACCAAAATCATATAAAGATACTATCATTCAAGCTTAAAGATTATGACCCATCAAGAGAACTTATCCTTCTTCTTTGCGCTAAGGTTCCTCTTTTATTCAGATCTAGATCTGCACCATAACCCAATTACCAGTATTCCAGATCAACCACTTTTTCAGATATTCAATAATAATTCAGATGATCCTTTGCCACAAGATCTCCTTCCTCTTTTATAGTCTTAGGCCTTCCTCAATACCACGGTCCAAAACCATAACATTTCAATACCATGAACCCAAAATTAGGGATCCACACATCTGACGAGGCGCCATGGTCCAAAACCATAGGTTCAAATTCCAAGGACTAACTACCATGGACCAAGAGTAAGTTCCCCAACATACACGCGATTTTGTAACGTATAACCCGCATGTATACGCTTCTTCGTCAAGATGAACTTGCGTATATGTATTTTTCTTCTTTCTGAGTGCCTGAACCGAGATCTGTCACCAAGATGAGTTGCCATCAAGGACAACACTAGAGCCATAACATCAAAGCTATGCCTAATGCCAACAATCTCCCCCTTTGGACTTGATGGCAACACCAAGATTCTTTCATTCTCCCCCTTTGTCATCAAGGGCAAAGGGTTGTGCTCCCCCTGAGTACATGCTGAAATCTCTGACCATGCTCCCCTTGATTGTAGGCAAGATCTGCAAAATATGTTCTTCAAGACGAACCATGACATATAAAAGACCTTCCTATCACCACAAGACTCAATACATACATCCTTCACCCAACAATGTGGGGATCATCCACTCAACCAAGTGGAGATAAATCAGATAATTACATATGACAACCAAGTACATTACATCTTCATCCCAGGCATAGTGGGGAAACCAAAATAGGCCGTTACATGACCTTGACACCATAAAAAAAGATACATGACATAGAGATGAAATATGTAGAGCAAGACTTATGAAAGTCACCAAGCAACAACATCTGTCATTCACTATTCAGATCAGCAACCATGATTTCCTTCTGTTCTCCCTCTGCACTTGTTCCACCAACAACAACTGTGAACAAGAACCACAAGCTTCTAAAACGATGCCAACAATGCATCATTAGAAGTTTATTTGCTCCCCCTGAACCTGTGCCAGATGGTCTCTTTCAGACCCATATCAGACAATTTTCAATCAGAGCCTGTCCCTTCTGATATCCATCAAGCCTCCATATACGCGACTGTCTCTACACAAACCGGCGTATGTACGCGGATCCTCCTTAGGCAACTCGCGTACACTACTTTTTCTCTGAAACAGACAAGTTTAACAACAAGATGATGCATCAACTACTCCCAACTTCTGTCTGAGATATTCAAAAGTTTCCCTGGGCAATGGTTTGGTGAGAATATCAACAACTTGTTCCTTAGAAGGAACATACTCCAATTTGACCTTTTGTTTCAACACTTGTTCCCGGAGAAAGTGATACTTGATCGGTATGTGCTTGGTCTTTGAATGCATGACTGGGTTCTTTGAAATGTTGATTTCACTTGTATTATCACATAAGATGGAGATAGGTGTAGTACAAGTGATCTGAAAATCCTGCAAGGTTTGCATCATCCAAAGGAGTTGAATGCAGCAAGATGCAGCTACCACATATTCCGCTTCAGCTGTAGATAAAGCAATCGAACTCTGTTTCTTGCTGAACCAAGATACTAATCTGAACCCATAAAGAATGCACCACCCCACCACTTGTGCTTTTCCTGTCATCCACGCTTCCGGCCCAAACTGCATCTGTATAAGCATGAAGTGTAAGATCTGTATCTCTAGGATACCATAAGCCATAATTTTGAGTCCCTTGAAGATATTTGAAAATTCTCTTTACTGCCTGAAGATGAGTCTCCTTCGGATTTGCCTGAAATCTTCCAACTATTCCAACTGCATGCATGATGTCTGGCCGGGTACCTGTCAAATAAAGTAAACTTCCAATCATAGATCTGTAGGTTGGTTGATGTACTGCTGCAGATTCATCATTTGCACTGAGACTGCATCCTGTGACCATGGGTGTACACACTAGTTTTGCATCTTCCATGCCATA
>APFE031314355.1:157357-167368 GCA_000404065.3 Pinus taeda
AAATTCTTGAAATGATTTCATTTTTGTGAATCTATCCAAGCGATCAAGTTGCCGCTCAACAACATTGTCAGATTTGGATGATTCAAGAAAAGTTACATCTCTAGATATAACAAACTTTTTATTTTCTTCATCATAGAGGCGGTATGCTTTGGAGGTATTTGAATACCCCAAGAAAATACACTTACGACTTCTAGCACCAAGTTTGTTTCTATGTACCTTTGGTATCAAAGCATAACAGGTGGAACCAAAAATCCTGAGATGTTTGACCGAAGGAACATTTCCATACCACAATTCATAAGGAGTCTTGTTTCTTATAGCACTAGATGGACATCTATTCTTTATATATGCAGCACATAGAACAGCATCAGCCCAAAACATTATCTTTACATTTTTGAAAAGAAGCATGGAAGCATGGATCGTACCATATTTAAGATTGTCCTATTCATTCTTTTAACTACACCATTCTGTTGGGGATTATAAGGCACAGTTGTTTGATGTTTGATCCCATGTTGGCGAAGATAGTTTCAAATTCATTTGATGTGTATTCTTTTCCATTATCAGTGCGAATAGACCCAATATGAGATTGTGCATCATTTTCAATCCATTTATGAAAATTCTTGAATGTTTGAAAAGCATCAGATTTGTTCTTCAGTAAATAAACCTAGCACATTCTGGTGTAGTCATCAATAAACGTCATGATATATTTATTTCCATTTGCAAAAGAAACAGGCATTGGACCACATAAATCTGAGTGAATGAGTTCAAGTTTCCTATGTGCTCTTGAATGTGAGTCATGAAAGTACTGTTTGCTATGCTTTCCTAGAATGCAAGCATCACATTACTTAAGTTTTCTAGGAATTGTAGGAAAACCAGCAACACCATTTTTCTTCAATAAGCGGAGACTGTCATAGTTCAAATGTCCAAATCTAGCATGCCATAATAAACTTGATGGAAGTGTACCTTCTTCATGATGAGAATTGTATGAAAAATGTTGTGCATGAGCAGATGTTCCTTGTAGTTTAATAAGCCTTTCTTCTTCTATTCCCCTCATGACAAGTGAGTGATCATATGCTTTTCTTACCTCAAGCTTGCCATCAAACATATGAATGGAGTTACCTTGCTGGTGGATGTGGACCAAGGACAACAAGTTTCTTTTGAGCTGTGAGAGATATAGAGCATGATCCAGAAGAAAGTCTGGAAGACCAGGCAGTTTAAGCCTGATTGTGCCAAGCCCTGATGGCTTGATTTTTGACTGATTTGCAAAGTATATTGCTCCATCGACATTGTCAGTGAAATCTTCAAAAAAATATTTTCTATGAGTCATGTGATAGGTTACTCCTGAATCAAGAAACCAATCATTTTTCCAGGAAGCAAGTGAAGCATTAAACAAATCTTCATTTACTCCAATGTTACATTGTGCCTCAACATAGTGAGCAGATTTAGGTGCTTTACCTTTGTCTGTATCATCAGTTTTACCTTTCTGTTGGTTTCTTTTCTGCTCAATTTTGTCCCATGGTAGCTTGCATGTGGATGCATCATGTGATCCATTTCTTTTACAGCGAATACAGTGTAAATCTGCCTTTTCTCCTTGAGAATGTCTGCCCCCCCTGCCTCTGAAATATCTTCCTCTTCCTCTTCGTCCACCTCTTCCTCTTGTAGAGTCTTGAGTAGGATGTTTTTCTTTATGAGCAAGGCACACAGTCTCTTCAGAAGACTCAGGGGTTTTCTTCTTTCCAAAATCTTTTTCTCTTTCAGCAAACTTTTTCACAAGAGAGTCGAAGGTCATACCTTTGAGATTTCCATTTGCTTGCAAAGAATCAAGATAATTGGAGTAAGTAGGATAAAGTCCCTTGAGAAAAGCAATAAGAGGGATATCCAGCTCAACCTTAGTGGATTTGATATCATGCATTATAGAATTTATTTCAGATGCAAGAGCAAGAGGATCATTATTTTGCAGTTCAAGAGTGAAGAGTTTAATCATGAGTTGGCCGACTTCAAGTGCAGAATGTGAGTCATAGAGTTCTTTCAGCTTTTGTAAAGCTTCAAAGGCAGCTGAATATGATGAAATATGGTGACTCACCTCTTTATTTACAACTGCTGCGATTAATGCATAAGCTTTGCTGTTCTTGTTTTCCCAAATGACGAGCTCTTTGTCTAAGGTAGGCTGTACTTGGTCATTGTCTTCTTCTCCGACACACACTCCTTTCCACAACTCATTGAAGATGAGGGTGTGTTTTATCATCCGGGACCAATTAGGATAGTTCTCCTTGCCAGTGAGAACTATTCCTACCATAGAGATGATTGAATGCATTCTATAAAAAAATACTTCTGCTGATATACAGTGAAATTGTACTCAAAAGGGAAAAAAGATTTCAAATACTTTATGCACTATATTTTCTTCAAATCTCTCCAATGTTTATAAAAGCATCCTCATATAATATATCCAACATATAACTGGACCATTCTATATACCATATCGTCTCTTTTTTTTTTTTTTTTTTTTTTTTGTTTAAACAAGATCTCAACGCACATATAAAGTCAACAAAGGACCAACACAACACTCAATTTAACGCTCAAATCAACAACGTCATACGCTGGCACTGTTACCCACCATGCAATGCATGCAATATGATACACCAATGCGGAGAGCAGTTAAATTTACCAATACAAAACACAGCGCTTCAAAAATTCAACACTTTGCTGGACTCCACATAACTTGTGACTATACGCTGGACCATTCTAAAAACTCAGTTCAATACCATATACCAAGTCAGTTCAACGCATATACAAACTCTGATATAACAGGCCCCTTCAATGCATTCAACGCATTCAAATGGAAACCGCAGAGCCCCTTCAACGCATTCAATGCATTCAAATGGAAACCGCAGAGCCCCTTCAACGCATTCAACGCATTCAAATGGAAACCGCAGAGCCCCTTCAACGCATTCAATGCATTCAAATGGAAACCATTCAATATATACCAAAGCGGTGTATATCAAAATAAAATCAGATCCGTTTCAATGCATATACCAAAGCGGTGTATATCAAAATAAAACCGTAGAGCCCCTTCAATGCATTCAAATGGAAACCATTCAATATATACCATTCAATAAAATGTTATGGGACAACGTTAATACGCATTCATGACCCCTTTTTCGCATCTGTCTCCCACGCAGAGATACCATCATTCAACAACGTTAATACCATCATTCAACAACGTTAATATGGTTCAACATTAATGTATAAAGCAATACAGGCATATGTATAAAACCATTCAAACGCACAGGCATATAAACCCACAATGTTAATACTCAAACGCACAGTGTTAATACCATATAAAACCACAACGTTAATACTCAAACGCATTCAACTGTTATGGGATAACGTTAAAATGGAAACACATTCAACTGTAAACGTATTCAATACCGCATACCAGGAGCTGGACCTTCATCGATGGTGGCATATCTCTGCAGTGGCATCGTCAGGCCTCAACGCTAAAACAGGAAATGACAGTGCTATAAAAAAAATTGACAGTATGGACATATGTGTAGCGCTGGCAGAGGTAGGTTATTTTAGGTCTAAGGGGAATAAGGCAGAGTCAGAGGTAGAGGCCAGGACAGAGGAGTTACAGGAGCATAATAGCTAAAACAAGGAGCTAGCTCTGATACCATGTCAGGGCAGGCAGTAACTCCACAAAAAAAACAACCGATTCGTATATTATTCCATAGGTAGGTCATTGTTATATACAATAGGGAGTGATTGTTCAGTTCATCTCCCGATGACTGTTCACATTCCTAATTTAATTATTTACATAAAATTCCCCCAATCATGAAGATTAGGTCTCACACAAGTCACTGAAAAAATCTCTACACCTTGTCATGTGGAATGATGCATGTGAGTCCAAGTACCACACACTCCCCATCACTGTGCTGGCCATGCATGCATGTGATAAGGGTAAATTCAAGCTTGAACTATGAAGCCAAAGCTTCACATGCTGCTCTTCTTGAGGTCTTCTTGCTTACATTTTTGTGTGGACACTTTGTGGCATAGTGCCTAAATTCATGACAATGGAAGCATTTAATTTTGGACAAATCTTTCTTCTACCCCCTTGACTGGATTCTGGTTTGGTTTGAGTTTTCTTCCCTTCTTTCCCTTTCTAACCAATGTAAATTTTTCTTCACCCTCTCTCTTGGATGAAGTCCTATCTCTGGTATTATGCGTTATTTCTTTCTGTACCAAATTATACCATAAGCATTCCCAATTCATTAATTTCTCCCTCCCGTTCGACGAATCTTGGTAGCTATGCCAACTCTTGGGAAGGCCTAGAAGGGTTAGGCTTACCAAATCACCATTTGAAAAATTAACACCAACTCTTGCAATCCCATTAGGAACTTGTGTGAACTCACAAACTCTTGCAATCCCATCAGGAACTTGTGTGAACTTGCTAAGATACTGGTGAATAGTGTCATTCTTCTACATCTTGATATTTTGAAGTTTATCCTTAAGTGCCAGTTTCCTATGGTCACTGCTATTTTGGAACTGATCTGCCAATGCCTTCTACATTACATAAGGAGTTTCTTTCCCATGGAGATTGGTGACATTGTGGTCCCTTACTCCCTCCAATATTATTCTCCTCGTCTTGGCTACATCTTTCTTCCACTAAGCAAGGTTTTGGACATCAAATTCTGCTGGTATTGCAACATCTCTCTTGATGTATTATAGAAATCCATTGTCATCCAAGATATCCTCCATGTGATCCTTCAATGCGATGAAATTAGAGTTTCCTTCCAAGGCATACTCTAGCCTCAACCCGTTGAAGGTCATGTTCTTAGTTATGAAGAGATCTTGGTACATTGAACTGCAAATCCGAACCTCATGAGAAACAACTTCAAAATTCCATCTCTAATGTGAATCTTGCTCTGATACACTGTAGAAATTATGGCGTATATTTTCCACTTCTCATAAATTTTTAATCAAAATCACAAGACACAAACCTACTCTACTACTTTGTAGGATTAAATTCACAATTTAAAACATCAATCACAAACGTGCAATGAGAAATAACACACATGCACACATTTTTTTTTTTGGAAAGTAATATGCTAAAAACCCTAATGCTTGCTTGCATTAATTTGATGAATAGAGATGTATTACAATTGCTAGCTCAATCTGAGCTCAACCTGCAAGTGAATAACTTATCTCTCTGCGTAATTCCTTTGGTTGATCATTTGACTACATGCAACACCTGTACACTCAAGACTATTCTACAACCGATGTTACACTCCCTTAGACTTTTTTTTCCCTTTGTAAAAGTCATAATTTTCATTAAGCAAAGAAAATTACATTTTGTAGATGCAAAAGCATATGTTGTACGTGATGCATAAAGCCCATCATGTTTGAGTAGTCAAAAATAGGTGTACTCCACGCAGGGAGACACTGTACTATCACTGAGATTTCAAAATAAGATAAAAGATTACTCTATGCAGAGAGTATTAAACTGTCATATATAAGTCTAGCATCATTGTGCATATATAAAATTATGTAAACAAAATATGTTTTTAGGCTCCTTTAGAGCTAGTTAATCTGATATGTCTATAAAAAGTCTATGGTAATGTTGATGGAAGGTTCCATCCTTCTGCTCCAGTATCCTCCATGTCCCTAGAGGCCTGTGTGCTGCTTCCTTGGATAGTAGATTGACAACTGCATTTTGCTCCCTGTATATATGATGACAAAAAAAAGTGTCAAAATATTGATGAGTCTGTGGACTTATTCCATGATATGACTCAGAGAATATGCATTGCAATTTGTTGTTTTGTTTATCCAATTGCATACAATTTTTGAGTCTCCAAATAGTTGTAGGTTTCTACAATGTTTTTCTAGTGCAAATTGTATGGTATATTTGGCTGTGATAAGCTCAGCAAAATTGTCAGTGCCTCTGCCCAGTCCCATTTGAATTTTGAAAGAATGGGAATCCGAGAGGTGTAGTATGGCACCACACCCACATCCAATGTCTTGTGCTGAGCCGTCAAAATATGCCTAGGGGTGTGTATGATTGATGTTTTAAGGGATAATGTTCCTGGGAGTAGAGCTAGATTCATCCTCGGGAATGAGTTGGTAGTCAAATAGGATGCGGGCTGTTAAGTCGACCAGAAGGGGGGAGAGTTTTGAAAGATGTATCTATTTCGAGCAATCCAGATAGCTGAGTATGTGAGAATGGGGATATTTATGGCTTTCATCGAGGAGGTGGCAGTCCACCATGCTTCCCAAGCCTCATGAACTGACATGCCCTGCCATTCAAGGAGCGAGTGTAGATGAGAGAGTATAGAACTCCATAGCTATTTTATGGATGGGAACAAGAGGAAAAGGCGATCCACAGTTTCGTTATCAGTTTCACATAGATCGCACCAGAAGGGTCCCTGGAAGGATCTATTGCTTAAATTATCTCCTATGGGGATCTTGTGCTTCAGAATGGTCCACATGAGTAGCCTCGATATGGGAGGTGCTTTTAAAATCCATATGCTGCTCCACCAAGTTTCACATAGTGGAGGTTTTTTTGAGTCCATTAGAACTATATAACCTTCTTTTGGTGAGTATTTCCCATGCTTTGCTCGTGCCCAAATTAGCTCATCCTCTCCTTCCAGTATTCTGATATGTGATTAAAATTAGGGCCTCCGTGTATTCCTTCGAATGCTGCTGCCATAGATGAGGGATTTGTAATGCCCTTCCAGTTTTCCAGGCTTGTTGTGCAAATGTTGAGCGATATATGTCCGCTATGTGGGTAAGATGAGTGATCCCTCTGGTAGAGAGATGGGTTCTTAGTTCCTAAGGGAGCCTGTGAGCGTTTCCACACCCAATCCAGGGGTCTATCCCTAGTCTGACCGCTTCCCCCAACTGTATTCTCCATGTGAGACCATCCCTAATAAGAGGCATTGCTTGCAGAATTGCTTTCCATATGTTTGATTTGCCAACATAATTCCACTGAGGTTGTCATAGCCATTCCATGAGATTTTGAGGAGCAAGGTATTTAGAGATGACCACCATTGTCCATAAGCTGTGTGATGTGATTAGCTTCCATCCTAATTTGGCCACCAAGGCTGTAGAGAAAGTTCCTAGGCTTTTGATTCCCCAACCCCCCCATTTCTTTGGGAGAGCTAGGGATTCCCAATTGGTCCAAGCAAATATTCTCCCCCCCTGCTTCCCTTTCCACAAGAATCTGCAACATAGGTTTTTTATTCTAGTAAGTATTCCCCTTGGTATCCAGGTTAACGACATCTAGTACACTGGAGTTGCTTCCAGAAATGCTTTGATGAGGATCAGTCTGCCTGCTCTCAATAAATATTTGTGGTACCAAATGTTAAGTCGTTTTTCCATCTTGGTGATCAGCCATATCTGATATGCATTCTTAGATTTGAGAGGCTTTAATTTGTAGCCCAAGTATTTGAGGCCCTCTTCAAGGTGCAGGAGGGTGTAAGGGAATCTACGCAGGGCATCGTGTATCTCGTATGGGGAGCACCCTATTGCTGTTAGGGTGGACTTTGCATTGTTCACCATCATGCCTGTGGACGATAGGAAGATAGAGAAAGTGTTTTGTAGTGAGGTCAAATCACCAATAATCCCATTTAGGAAGAGCAAAACATCGTCTACAAAGAGAAAGTGCGTCAATGTGCATCCATCTGCGATCTTGATAACTCTTAGTCTTCCCCGACGATGTTCCTCCTTTAAGATTCTGCTAAGACTTTCCATGATGAGTAAGAAAAGTAACGGTGTGGGCATCCCTGCCTGAGACCTCTCTTGGAGTGAAAGAAGGGTGATGCCGCCCCATTTACAAGGACACTGAATGATACATTAGTAATGCAACACATAATTCATCTTATGAACTCATATGGAAATCCTAAGTGTGTTAAAATCATTCTAATATAGAGCCAATTTACTCTGTCAAAGGCTTTCGAGAGATCTACTTTTAGGACCATACTTTTAAGTTTTTGTGTCTGGATAGAATGCAAAATTTCTTGTGTAGTTCTGACAGCCTCATGGATTTGTCTGTTTTGCAAGAAAGCGAATTGTTCAGCTGATATGTGGTTGTACAAGATTAGCCGGAGGCAGTTGGATATGATCTTGGATATGATTTTGTAAATACAGTTGCACAAGGAAATGGGCCGAAAGTCATTGAAGGAGGTGGGATTGTCAAATTTGGGGATGAGAGCGATGATGGTTGAGTTGTAGGCCTCATACATTCTTCCGTTGGTTCTACACTCCTCAATAACTTTTAGGAGGTCCCCTCCAAGAATTTCAAAAAAGGCCAGGTAGAATTCCACATTCCATCCACCGGTCCTGGGCTTTTGTCTTGTTTGAACCATTTTAGGGTGGCTTCTAGCTCTCCCAAAGTGACTTCCTTTGTCAGTTCCAGAGCATCCTCCTGGTCAATGAACCTGGGAAACAACTGAGCTGTTCTCATGATTTTGGCTGGAGTAGCATTTTGAGGGGCCTTTTAAATGTTCCTGAAATGAGATGTAGCGAGGGCAGCTAATCTGGGGAAGGTATTCACTGTTTCACCCTGCTCATCTGTTAGTTGCCAAATTGTATTTATAGCTTTGCACCCGTTTGAAAATTTGTGGTAGAACTTGGTATTATCATCCCCTTCCATAAGCCAAATGGCTCTGCTTCTCAGTCGCCAACTTTCCTCCCGATCCTTATGTATCTGACTCCTCTTAGCCAGAAGGGATGTAATTTTGTCTTTGTGTTATGGGGAGGAGTAAATCCCTCCATGATCATTCTCAAAAGCCTCTATTTCTTCTTCAGTAGTCCTAAGGATAAGATCCTCCAGGGTTCACTTTTTGAGTGCCCATATTTGGAGAGATTCTTCAGTTCTCTCAAGTTTTGAGCAAACCCTTCTGAGATGTTCCTTCTTGCCGTTGGGGGGTGAGTCTTCCAGAATTCAGTGACTAGCCTGATGTATTCTACGTCTCTTAGCCATGCATAGTTGAATTTGAAGGGGGCCCTAGGTTTGTACATACCTCCCCTTATTTCTAGGTAAATCGGCCTATGATCCAATATGCCCCCTTGAACCAATCCACTGTCTAAATCCATGTCCCATGTCAGCAGGTGCTCCTTAATGAGGAATCGGTCTAGTCTCCTGGATAGGCTATTGCCGCCTGATCTGTTGTTTCTCCATGTAGGTTGGATTTTGGAGGAGGGGATATCAATAAGATTGTGTTCCTCCAAAATGGTCTCAAAAAATTCTAAGAGGATGTCTCTTTGTGCATTATGCCCCCATGATTCCGCGAATCCAATGGAGAAGTTAAGCCCCCCCCCCCAAAATGAGCTAATCCTGTTGCAAGATATGAGATTTTAGCTTCCTGTTCTAGCATTCTTCCCTATTGTGACAGGGACCATATATATTAATAATCCTAAGCTCTGTATCAAGTTCTGATGAGTATATCTCTGCTCCAATGTGCCCAAAGCTTCCCCATATGTTACAGATTCTGATGGTACATGTGTTAACTCCCAGAGCCAAACCCCCTGATCGACTAATTGCATCAAGAGAGTGAAAAGTCCACCCTCGTAGCCATGATTCGAGAAGGTGAGTGATAACACTAGCTTGACCTAGGGTTTCTTGTAGAAAGAGGACATCGATCAACTCAGATTTTAGCAGTGTTCACATGGCTAGTTTTTTGTCAGGGCTAGCCAACCCTCGACAGTGGAAGGATAGCACCTTCATGGAGGCGGGTGCACAAGGGTATTCACTGCTCTAAGTACCTAGTCGATGGAATGTTGTCTGCCAGCAACAATCTCTTCCCCAACTTGTAGAATGCATTTGGATAAGGAGGAGACACTCCCTTAGGCTATCCACCACAGTTGGGGAATTTGAATTCTCTGTGTTGGATACCTATACCAATAGGTTTCATATTTCATGATTGGCAAATTCAAAATGCCAAATATGCTCTGCTTTGCCGATACAAAGATCCCATATTTCCAAGACAAGGCAAGGTGTGTACATGCCTTCATGTTTAC